>KN726266.1:0-22911 GCA_000816745.1 Ancylostoma duodenale
AGTTGTAGAGAAGGGAAATATTTCTCGTTCAGGCGGTTCACGAAGTCTACGAGCCTCAAGGAATCCAAGCCCAGCTCAATGAAACCCACTGATGTAGCGTCTTCGTTGTGAGGAAACCCCTCAGGTAAAGTATCCAGAGCCACCTCCAATATCGTACTTATATCACTTGATGCTTCCATGATTGTATTTCTGTCATAGTTGCTGTCTTTATATACAGTGCTTTCCATTTTCTTTGATTTCTTGTTCATTTGGTTTTTCTCTCTTTTGAGTAGCGGTGCTAATGTTATGGATTTGATATCTCTTGATCCTCTCTTTGCATATAAAGTAGCTATGAACTGGGAGATTGAAGTGATCTTCTTGCAATGTAGAATATCTGCGAATGTGAACTGAAGGTCCTTGAAGCTATTTCTAAGATGGTAACTGCAATCGACCAGAGACTTGGTGTCTAATCCCATGTTGCGAAAGTTTTGCTTCATCAAATATAGGTTGTTATAGTTTTGTTTTAGGACAGGTCGTATGGCCTCAGCAACTTTCTTTTGTATGAATGTTGTACTGGGAGATTGCGTTAAGTGATCAAATTTGTGCGTTAAGTAATCACGTTTGTGGTTTTTACCTAGGATTTTTTCGACACTTTTAAATCGTGGAGTTCTATTTCCCAAATGATTTATGGAGGATGGTGTCTGCGAGTTGAAGAGGTTAGACTCATAAGCAATCATCGAGAGTTTGCCACAATTCCAGACCTCCACTGCGTATTGGGATTCAAACCGAGCTTCAACAATTCTGAACCTGGATGCTAAACTAGAAAGGAATATGAACCTGTTCAACAAGGTTCCGGGTCTCATTTTGCAGGCCATTTCAATAATTCCTCTATATGGAGACTCGCCGCACCTTGATTGTACATTGCTTTCGCTCAGGTTTTTTGCAATTGTTGTCATTGAGTTTCGCAAATGCGGAATAGATACATTATGCAACATAGCTCGATCCGTCGTTCTAGGAGGTCTGCATGGTCTAATCTTCGATTGTGATGCGTCAATTGTTGATGCACGACACATAAAAAATCTACGATTATTAACTGTTGAGTACACTTCAAAGTTTTTGTTTAGTTTACGCACTGTTGTTACGAGCCTGCAAGGTCCACCCAGTTTTTGAACGTCAACAAGAATTTCTTCTATGACTATGGGCTTCCGGATATGTTGCCTCAGCGCAGTATGTGCGACTTCCAAAGCACTGCTCAATCCAATACAGGTACTATTGAAAAATTGCGGATATCGTATGTTGTCGATGTAGTTAGAGAACGTCGTCGTTTGATCCGTGATTTCATGAATAGTGCCGAGGATGTGATGATCGAATATATGACGTTTCTCTTCAAACCACATCCGCCTACGATTGAACGAGTAGGTGGGCGTCCTAACATTGTTGGAAAGGTCGAGGTTGTTATCAAAAAGCTGTGAAAAATCGTATGAAAAACCGCCCGTGTATAGCTGTGCGCAAGACACGAGAATATTGTAGTAGTCCATTAGCGTGCTGCCATCACATATTATTCTAAAAGGTGGAAGCCTTTGTAATGTACCATTCAAAATGGCTACTGTTCGATGGACAGTTTCATTGTTTGCTGGAGTGATGTTGAAGTTCTTCAGTGCATTGACGACATCTTCAATGCCTCTTAATGTCAAAAGCTCAGCTGAACCGTGACATGCCGGTAGGAACGAGAGGGCAATGAGGGCAGCAACAAGTTCTCTAGCTGTCACAGCATAAATCTCCATCTTTTCAGATAAACGTGCCATGAATGCAACAAAAGATATTAGCAATTTGTCATCGTCGCTGAAGGAATGATGAAGCGAAGTGAAATCTTTCAACACGGATGGAAAATGCAGCAAATCATAAGATAGAATGCAATTTGATAGGAATAAGCCGATTCTCATGGAGTTGTTCTTTCCCGCTTTATGACCAACAGCCTTATATAGTTCATGGCCTCGTCTGTCCAGAATTATTGCACAACGATAAATGTAGTGACGTTTGCGAAGAGCGAAAGCGGCTGATATCTCTTCCATAGTATTTTGTGTATTTGACAGAACATCTCCAATGTTTTCTACCATTCTCACAAGGGATATCTTTTCTTTTGCAGAAATGAGCAGAAGGTTATTTTTTCTCATGGTGCCGATTCGTTTAACAGGTTTTGATGCAACGCTAACAATAGCGGCGGAATTGGTCCCGCTCACTCCAAACGATGTCATGCCACACATTTTCAGCGACACATCTTCCCCGATAACCGGAATCGTTAAAGTGCCAATATCAATCCGATTGTTTAAAACGTGGAAATGTATTACTGGTGGAATGTAGCTTCGTTGAAGCATCAGGACTAGCTTTATCAGAGCTGCACCTCCGGCCGATGCTTCTCCATGTCCGATCACCGTTTTAATCGATCCAACAACGAGGTTCCGAAGTATTGCTGCAAGTGCATTGGTTTCGATAGGATCACCAATGGCTGTTCCGGTTCCATGTGCTTCCCAATACTGGAGATTAAGAGGTGCACATTCTTGGATTAAGGAGTTTAGGAGGATCTTATGAGCAACTGGATTGGGAGTTGTAAGGGAAGCGGCTCTTCCACCATGATTCACATTTACGCCATTGATCAATCCCAAATAATTGCGAGTACGGTTTGATTTCTCCAACAGGATTACAACACAGCCATCCGAACGCCCATATCCTGACGCTCTAGCATCGAAGCTCATCGACATCCCATGACGGGACAACATTTTACCATTTGCTCGCACTCCCTGTCCTTTTTCACTCAGAATAAGGTTAACTCCAGCAACAATCGCCCGAGAACATCTACCACTTCTCAGAGCGCTTATTGCCAACTCTACGGCTACAACAGAAGAACTACACGCCGTGTCAACAGTCACAGATGGACCATGACAACCAAAGACGTAATTAATTCTGCCGGCAATGACCGAACACATTGATCCTAGTAGAGAAAGGATGGAGGTGTTCTCCTTCATTAAGTCTGCATATTCCTTCTCCATGAGGCCGACAAAAACGCCGGTTTCACTTGGTTCCTTTATTCCTGCATTTTCAAAGCATTCATGCACACATTCAAGAAGGAGTCGTTGTTGCGGATCAATAGCCTCAGCTTCACCGACAGATATATCGAAAAAGGATGAATCGAAATGCGAGATATCTTGAGAGATAAAGTTTCCCCCTTCAACGGAACTCCCATATTTTGTGCCTTCGATGAGTTCATCTCTTGTCTGAATTCTATCAGCTGGTGTTCTTGAGCTTGTGTTTTTACCCGTTTTCAAGAGATCCCATAATTCATAGATATCACTGACACCTCCTGGAAGGCGACAAGAGGCGGCTACAATTCCTATCGAGGTTTCCTTCAGCTTGTTTCCTGGACGACTAGGATTCACTTCTTGCGATGCAGCATGGAGGCATGGTGGTCTTTTGTGAGAGTCTTTGAGAAACGGTGCCTTGTAATCACTGCCTCGAATTTTCAAGAGCTCAGCTGACGTAGTCCTTACTCTTCCCGAGCGTTGTTTACCGGGATGAGTCCGCAATCGAAGTGAGTTTAACAGAGGCAAATCGTGCTCAAATAAGTGCTGAATTGTTTTCGAACTGCTGCTCTTGAGAGTGGCGTTCGATCTCACTGCGCTCGTGGTCATCCACTGTTTTAATTCATCACGTATCTGTGCAATTAACTTCTCATGCGGTCCACGCTTAAATGATGACATTGGAATCACCACTTTCCTCAGGCATTCAAATTTGTCACTATTTTCCTCGTCACACTTGAACAAATATAATTCTACAGCTCTTTCATTGTCGGGAAACACCGTAGAATTTGGAGCAGTGCGATCCTTTTGTCGAAATGTCGACCTTGAATCGTCTTTTTTTGTCTTGTTAAGGATTTGCCAGCACTTTGAAATTGCTTTGTTTGTCATGGAGTTCCCAGCAAATAATTTTTGAATCGCAACTGCATAAATTCCATCACCTTTGTAGTCATGATAATAATTTACACCCAATATATCGAAGAGGCTGGAGATGTCCCGCTTAAGTCCGGTACGTCGAGTGGGCTCTCGAATAAGTGTTTTCTTTTTCTTTTCTTTGAGGTTGAGAGGATCCCCGATTTTTCTCCTTCTTCCATTCGATATAGTTACGTTCACTACCGAGGAACCTAAAATTTAACCTGCAGTTCACATGATCACCGTCTATCGAATAATCATCCAAATACATATTAGGTGTTGATATACGTCCTTGCGCTTTTTTTCAGCTGTAGTTCTCTCCGCCAATTTCTTATTCTATAGATATGTGTCACACAAGAATGTTGTAATCACTTTCTTTGAATCGACAATTTGGTAGAGTTATAAACCTACGAAATGGAGTATTTAGTCACAGAAAAATCAGCACGACCGACATCTGCCTCTTCTGACAATCACCTGAAGCTCCAAGGGCTACAAAACCTATGGATCGAACAAATTTCTTTCACGAAGGTATGAGCATCGCTCAAGAGGAATCGTAGGGTCTAAATAGACATCATATTTCTCGAAGATACCATCTGAATAAAATAGCATTGCAGGAAGGATCAAATCCCAGTGGTCTAGCTATTCTACCCCATGATAATATCGGAACCTCCCCTTGACAACACTGTCAACTTGGCCCTCTAATAGTTAGACTGATAAGTTCTTCAGCGCTTATATTCTTGAGAACTTGATTGTTCAAACAACGTAGGATGCTGTTTGGTCGCTACAGAATTCGAAAAGGAAATTTTGTTTTTTTTTCTCAGATTGGCGTATTCCTTCTTAAGCCAAAACATCAAATGATTGAATTTCTCTGAAAAGCCACATGATCATAGGATTGTAGTGGAAGCGAAATGTTCCCAGACATATACAGGATGTTACGGAAAATGGCAATGGGACGGGGAAAATCGCGATTGAAAAAGCGCAAGGACTTATGTTGACACAAATACGCAAACTAATACTCGGTCGTCTTTGTAACACGCACTAAGATCAATCGAGCAACAAATACACATGGAAAGCTAGTGCAGGAATAATGCACGTTTTCGAGTTTTTTTTTTCTAAACAAACTCAACATAACTGTTACGGTTGGGGAGAATGTGTCCAGAAGACAATTTGCCTATTCCGAAACACCTCAATTAAACAAGATGCTGCTTCAAGAGGGAGTGGCCGAGAAGTTAAAAAAACATGGCATGAGTCATAGATTCTAAAAGCTTGCTCTGATGAACTTCAATAGAGACTTACCGGCAGCGTTGATTGTCAAGGATTCCCGCTCTTTGTAGGAAGTGTGTTCTCTCGCAGCTGACTTCGGAGGATGATGTGGAAAAGCAATTGTCTCTGTCCTGACATGGTGATTTACATGATCGAGCACTTCCACATACAAATCCGGAAAGACCATTAGGCGTCCTACCAGCGACTGCAGTAATCTGAACCTAATACCATTAGTGTTCATGGTATGCTCAATATTTTTGCCCGATTTCGCAGTAATTTTAACCGTTTCATCTTTGAAATTTGCGTCATGAGGACCTTGGAGTAATTTTTCTTCCTACACTCCCTCTCTTCCGTAATTTTGCGACATTGTTCTTTTTCAAGGGCAGGATTTCTGAGATCGAACTTACAAGGAGAGGGTACTTGGTAAAAGTGCCCATTAATGATGTGATGTGTACTGCCACATGCAGTTTTTAACGCTGATCTCAAATCATCAGCCCTAATTTTCTGCAGGGTACTGTCTAGGGAGTTACACCTATTTCTTTCCGCGCAGATGTAATTCAGCGTACTCAAGTATGAGCTCCAGCTTGTGCTTGGTAGCTGCTTTAATGTTCTCAAACTATTGAGTTTTTTTTTCTAAGAAAACAAGGGTCTTGCTAGTGTGCTGCCGATACAGCTGTCTTACTTCGATATAAGCTCGCATAGAAAGACCATGAGTGAGTCAAACACTGAATTCGTCTCCTCTCTGGGCTGGGATTCATGGAACGATAACCAAGCGAACCCGGGCTAGCAAACCAACTTTTGCCGTCTGCGTCTCTTAGCTCTATGTAGTCAATACGATAACCACTTCTGCTAGCCATACTTGGTTTGCTTGGTTATCGCTTCATGAATCCCAGCCCTGGATGTCATCCCCATTAAGTTGCTCCTAAAGCTTCCCTCTTTAAGTAGCAACGAAAGAGAGGATGGCGTGCAAGTGGAAAGAATTGAGACGTGGAGGAAAGTCACGCCTATAAGCATTTCTTCACATCGATGTATTGTGGTGTTCAAGCTGCGGCCGTGCTTCTCAGTCATCAAAGAACGTTATAAATGTGGTAAAAATGGTTCTTATGTTTGTGTGCAGCGAATTGGAGAACCCCAGCAGACGTCTCCTTGCCCATCTCCGAGCGGATGTAGAAAAATCGAAAAGAGCAATGAATCAGTAAATCGATAGCCACGTCAAAAACGATTGTCATATTCGTATTCAACGCACTGGAAAACCCCAGTAGACATTTCCTCACTGACCCCCCGAGCAAGAGTGGAAAAATCGATAAAATCAATAAATCAACGCTTCGAAATCAACCCTTCCGTTCGGAAGGGTTGTCATAATCTTATTCAAAGGCACGTCGCGACCGACCCTCCTCCATTAGTTAAAAATAGTGGAAAATCATTAAATTATGCAAAAGAAAAGCTGATCCTACATGCGAAAATTGGTCCAGATAAGGTCATCCTCCGAGATTTTTGTTCGGAACATACATAAAGTGTTTTGGGACAGCGGTGGCTTGCATGCGCACCGCTCACCCTTCGTCCATATAGCTATCATAGTCTGCGTATCATCATAGCCATGTCATAGCCAACCATCACCTCTAGCTATCAAAGACGTGTCTCGCTTGCTAGAGATAATGATAGAGAAGGAGAGATTAGCAGTGCGGATGCACGCCATCCCAGATCGAACAGATCATACATACGGATACTCAAACAAACTTTCAGTTTTATATATATATATATATATATATACCGATAAAATTTGTAGACCAGTTCACGGAAAAGCGGATCATTCAACCACTTTTACTGATACTAATCACCATGAATTTAATGTTATATTTGTTCATATTCATTCATGAGATGGTGTAAATACTCTGCTCAGATGAGAAACTTCTGTTGAGAAGCGAACGAAAAAGAAAAGCGGAGGACCAACTACTCGTACACCATTCTTTCTTTTCAACGAAGTGTGCGACAAACCTCTAGAACTGAAGCCGTTTCGACAGCAGCGCATATTTTTAATGTTTTTGAAGGAAACACTGAAGCATTCAAGGCACCTTCCAACTCGGCAATATCTCCTGAAATACAAAAAATGGGTGTTGCAAAAAAGAGCACAAGAGGCGAGATTGCATTGTAGATTCGAAGTTCGGTCCTATCACATTCATGATAGGAAAGTCACGCACAGGTTCAAAATCGCGTTCCCTAAAACCGTTCACAGAGTTTTGCCATTGAGCAAGCTCTCGCCAAACGGCATAACAGGGACGGGGCATTTGGTCGCCGCCGAGCGCACAACGACTACAAAAATGGGGCTAGGCATTCCTTGTCGTCGCTCGCTGAATACTGTAAGTGCCCCCTGAACGAGTTTTGTCACAGCGAACTCACGCTGAGTAGCAGCCGCCCGGTATGTTGTGCGGCTAGAATCCCCTCCGCGACAACAAAGCATAGGGTTTTCTTGGTAGTTAACATCAAATATGATGGCAAACTATCAAGAGACCCGGCAATACTCTGGTTGCGGCCTAATACATTGAAGACAGTTAACGTTTGCATCATGTAGAACCAAAGCAAGCTTATCGTTCATTCCTTCCACTAGTAACATTACATACTGATGTACCAGGGTGTTGCAAAATTAATTGCCGAAATGTACACTCAAGTTCAAGGTGTTATAACTTGGCTTAAACACAACTTCGTTCACCAATTTAGCACTTGTTCACTTCGGTAAGTCCTTTCCAACAATCCAATTAACATTGCATATCCTACAACAAAAACTGAGATCGCAAGAATTCGCCAACTTTTGGAAAGCAATTTCAACATGCTTAGATCAGCAATCAGATGTTGTCCCAGATTTGCATCTGAAGCTCGAAAAGAAGGTTATACTGTAGGGAATGACCTCAGGAATGAGAATTACGAGCAAGAACAGCGATGGCCCATTGCGTCAGTTTTTGCCGGCTGAGTTTAAAACGGTTAGGCATGGCGTTACCCTCGAGCAGGAGAGAAGCATACTCTGTTCGCCATTGTCGACCGCATATGCAGTAGATTTCTGGGCATCAACTCGAAATTAGAGTACCAGGACTCTGCTGTCAATGCTGGACTAGATTGGAAAAGGGTGCAGTGGACCACATCCTCACAGCACCAGCAAGCTTCTGCCACCACCTTCCTAAGGTGATGATCTGGTTTAGCGAAACTTGGAAGAGGCAAATGTCTCGACGGAAGCGTATTCGCCCTTCCCGTTACAGTACAGGAACCCTGCTCCATTTACAGTAATTATGCTGTCTTGAAATTGGTCGCTTCTGGGGGAATTAAGTTGGAAAAGATGTGACAGCGAGTGAGACGCTTGTCATCAGTCAGCTTGTGGGATGTTCATTTCCGCAACTTTCTTACCCTGTTGATCGAATTGGAATGTTTTAAAACTGTAGTATAGTCAGCATTTATCCCTGCCCTCAACGTCCGAACAACAGGAAGGGGTTTAAATTCCACGACTGTCTTCTAAGCTTGATCGCCAAGGAATAACCTGCGATCACGATCATGATTCTCTTGGAGTTAAAAATCGGAAGAAAAAGTTGCGATCTAATACCTCATTATCAGTTGACAAGATGATTCCGAGCTGAAACAAATGCAAGATTACCGGACACCTCGGGAGCAAAATGATAGAGTTTGAGGTCATTAACTACGATCACCCGAAAATCGCGACGGCTCATCATTTGTTCGCGACTCAATAAAAAACCGCAGGAAAGAGCTATCCAGCATTTGAAAGAAGAGGAAAACCTGTCCCAGGAAGTTGGCTTTGAGTTGCTCAATTCGGGCAGAACAGGGAAGATCAATTTACACAGCGCAAAACGGCAAATATTTTTGCAATAACCTGATATACATGGTGACCCCTTATTGCCGTAATTTTTGTAGCATTACGGTAGACAAATTGTAGATAGTCTAATTCCTCAGAGTGTTTCTCAATTATGCACGGAAGGGTGGCGATAAAAGTAAAAATAATCGATTAATCTTAGCTAAATCAATCAATAATAAAAGCAGTGGTGATATTAACAATGAATAGTGTAAAATAATGCATAAAATATTTATTATTATCGCCATTACCTACAGTTAAAAACTAATAGTTTTATTCAATCAATAAGTAATGATATCAGTAGTGCTGACAATCAATTAAATCAAAGGCATGGAAATATGATGTGAATCAACATAAATGTGACAAACGTCTTCTCATTCATTTGACAGTAATTTTTGCTTTGTATTCTAAATAATTTTAAAGGTATCTCCCACAATGGCGCTTCTTTTGTGCGCGTCTTGCCGACAGTTACTTCTAATTTCGGTGAAGTTTCACGCTACGTGCAAGATCACTATCTATGCCATGACATAGTCGACAAAGTGAGAGCCAGCTGTTTCATTACTAAATCGAAAACTCCGGGAACACACGCAACGCGTGCGAGAGTAAATGAGTTCACCGCAAACGAGTTGCATCTGATCTTGGTATTTCTTTTCAAAGCACTCAGAACACCGGAGATTCTGAGTATGTCCACACATCCATTTCCTCGTAACAGGCAATAACATAAATTACAAAAGTCAAATTAATTCCCAGATTGGAAATGCCTGCGAGATGCACCACGGTTTGGGGTCGCGTCTCCAACGATCCAAAGCACATCCAGTAAAGGGGTCAGAAATGGTTGAAATAAACAACAACGATTCCAAAAAAAAAAAGGTTATCAGTGCGCTGTCGTATAGTAGCACAACTGAAGAAAAGCTCACAAGTCCAAAACAACATGTTCCACTACAAAAAGGAAATTCTGATGTTTTCACGAAGAGATTTCTCGCCAGAATTGGGCCATTCGGATTACTCCATGGGTATCTATCACAGTTGGAGCGACGAAGATCCACTCAGCCCTCTTCATGCTTTCACTGTCTGAAGACAGCGCTCAAGGACTGTAGTAGGAGCCGGCTACATTTGTGTGTAGTGCGAGTGGAAATTTCTGTAAGGAACGCATTCAGGATTCATGTGTCTATGTACCAGTGGCGCACGAAGGGGAGGGGGATGGGGCATAAAATAAACGAAAACTCTGTTTACGTTTATTTCTGATCGTTTATTTCTATTGTATCTTTGAAATTTTTGAAATATTTTTTATTAATTATTTATTATAACAACAAATATTTTCACTAATTTTAATTTCCATCCAGGTCCCCAAGGTGGGGGGTACCCCACTTTTCCCCGCGCCCTTTCCTCCTCCCGCCCATTTTCTGCGTCCGCCACTGCTAGGTACGTCTGTGTATTCCCCAATCTGTCATAGGGTAACAAATCTGCTGTAGAGATAATTTTATTATTTGGCCATAATGTGTTTGCTATGAATAAGCTGATACTGCCTAGATTTTACAATAGCTATGCAAAGAATACCGTTATATCATACAGATCAAAAATACAGTTTGTAGGCTTTAAACCGCTCTTATCGGTTAAAGGGCTGTATTTTGTGTTGTTTTTGTTTTGAACCAGAGGACAAAAAGTCGGAAAACACGTGGAACTCAGCTTTACCACATTAAATCCTCAAAAACTATGTAGTGTCAAAAATGAAGTATATTTACTGTCCACGAAATACTGAACAACAGTGATGGACGCAGGAGTTGCTAGCCAGGGAGGGGGGTGGGAAAAAAGTAACAACACCGTGGACCCAGATGGAATAACAAAATTACTAAAAACATTAATTTTACGTAATCACAGATGATCTGTTAAACAAAGCGCCGTAAGGGCGCTAGAGCGGCTAGAGATACGCGGCGGCACTCATAGTCACCGCAATCTTGAGGCGCAGACTGTGGGGCGAAATGGCCGATTTCCAGGGACGCAGGCACGTTCGTTTCGGGACCGCCAATTACGTCACTGCTGGCTCTCCCGCATGCAGGGGTAGCGATTTCATCATCTTCGCTGGCGGTCCCGCAGCATAGGAGTGAGGGAGTGTTTACAAGCTTTCAGTCTGCACAATGTACGCAGCAGGAAAACCGCCCTTCCACTGTTGCGCAGCTGTAGGCACCAGTGAAGAGATGGGCGGATTCTACGAGAACTGCAGTGTCTCGGAAGCTAGGTGGAGGCTGGACCTACGCGGTCGCCTCATCTGGTGAATGCTATTGCCGCATCCCTTGCTGGGTTCTCGTAGCGATTGTACTGTGCAGTCACGACATGCGTTCGTTTCGAGAAAGCTTCTGCACTAACACACAGAGTAAGGGCCTCAGTCTATCAAGACATGACATTGTGTAACCAATCAACAAATAGTTGATCAAAATCAACGAATACTTAGCCAAAATTTCTGAATAACTCCCAAGGCTTTACCATTACTCTCGAGATTTATAAAGGGCACGAATGCTCCGATACAAAACAGGTGTGCCGTGGCTCAAAAGTGGTGATACGGCTTAGCCGATGGAGACCAGGTCCGCTTGGTCTAATTGTGAGGAAAAACACCCGAATAAGGGTTGACAGTTGACCTGGCTGAAGAGACCATTGTGGCCCAATAGCGACGCCATTATAGGATCGGTTCGCTCTGCCTCAATAAGGTGGAGAACGCTATGATATGGGTCTACCCATGGAGTAAGGGTGCGGTGTGGCCTAATAGTGATGAAAACACCAGAATACTGGGATACCAGGATACGGGTCCGCCGATGGAGAAAGGGCCCGCCGTGGACCAGTGGTGTGGGGGAGGTCAGGATACGGGTCCACCGACAGAGAGCGGGTCCACCAAGGCCCAGTGGTGGGGGGACGCCACGATACGGGTCCACCGATGGAAAAAGGGCTCGCCGTGGCCCAGTCAGTGGTGTGGGGGACGCGAGGAAGCGGGTCCACCGATGGAAGAAAGCAAGCCCGCTGAGGCCCAGTGGTGTGGAAAACGTCAGGGCACGATATCGCTTTGGTCCAGTAGTGTGGAGAACGGCAGGATACAGTTCCGTCGATGGAGAACGCGTCTGCGTTGGCACGATAGTGAGGAATACGCACGAATACCCCATACGATGGAGAACGGACTTCTCATACTCATACTCAACTCATAAGAAGGACTTCATGTTTGGGCCCATTTAAAGATTGGTTCTGCTTCTTCTTCAATTTTCTAGAGATTTGGCAAGTGCGAAGCTTTTGCACATGCCCCAAGTGGCTGCCCCACCCCACTTTCTAGCGTCCCGAAGGGGCGCTAGTTAATTACAAATATTCTAAAAATTATACTAAAAACAAGCTTATACAATATTCTTGTCCACTTTATGAGGTAATTTCAAAAAATCGGCGACCCATTCTCGTGGGGGGAGGGCCGTCGGATTGTGATCGACTAAATCCTTCCGTGGCTCATTCTTTCTGTATGTTGGGACTCCTACGCATGAACATCTGGTTTGAGGATTGGAAACACTGTTAAAGGCAACATCTGTTAATATTTCACCTCTGAAATGGAGAGCTAATACTACTCCACTATAGGTACCGCAAAGAGGCCGAGAAAAAATCCGCTGAAGCTTCTCGTTATGTAGGTGGGAAGAAGTGACACGCCAAAAGTGGATATCATATCCGACTCGTGCCGCAACCCTACATTTGTTGATTTACGGTAGCTGTGCGGTAGATAGGAGTTGTCTCCCAGAATCTTTCTACTACAGGGTGGGCCACAAGTCACTGCATATCGCTTGCTGGCTTATTTCTCTGCAACAGAGACATGTTTTTCGCTGGACTGTGCCTCAATTGATATTGCTGGATTAAAGCTATCTTCTCGTCACAAACATGCCTTCGAAGCTTGCGAGATAGCAAAAAATTTCGGCGCAAACTTTCTGTGCAGATTTTCGGTGCCACCAAATGCACTGTTTCAGCCCGCAATCTCCGAACAATACAACAAAAAAGAACACAGCTTTCGACAGCGGTTTTAAGAGCGGTCAATCATCTTCTTATGTTCTTGACGACGGTTACGAGAAGGATTTTCCTTTCCATGCTTCTTATGAACTGTTTTTGTGCAAAGTTGCAAGTGACGAAACTATTTAAGAAATTATCTAACATCGAAGATAGTTAATAGATTCGAATCGAAGACGAGTCCGTCCTCGTTCGATTCTCCAACTTGTTCAATATTTGCTTAAAACCCCCTTTATTATATAATTTCAAGACTCTCCAGCTGGATTAGACTAGACTCTGATGTGTGATGGTGATACATTCGGCTAGAGAATGTGTTTGGCAATACATTTTGGGAGATAGAATTTTGCTTGGCAAGACATTTCGCGGGAGAATGAGTGAAGAGCCTGTTTGGTAATACAAATGGCAAAAGAATCTGTTGGCGATACATTCGACGAGGTGTGCTTCACGATACAAATGTCAAGATTTGCGTGGCGATACATTTAACGGGTGTTCTGATAAGGCGTTCAATTCATTCTTAGTTGGAGGCTTAACCATCGATCGTGTCGATCCGGATAGCTCAGCTGGTAAGGCAGCGGACTTCGAATAACCGTACCATGATACGATACCTGCTGATATCGATATTTGCGTGGTTGATAACCGTTTTGTTTGACTACACAATTGGTAAGGTTCGTGGGGCGATACAAATGGCAAGTTTTGAGTGGCGATACATTTGACGAGTTTTGTTTGGCAATACATTTTACGGGCTTTCTTTGCCTAGTTAGTTGGCTTGCTCGTCTGCGAGGTGGCCAAACAAACCTCGCCAAATGTTTCGCCAATGAAGATCAGAGGAGAGACTTAACACTACACCACTGTGCACCGCTGGTAGAGATAAACAAGCGCTGGCTCAAAGTGATGTGAACACGGCACAGCAAAACCTTCATAACTTTTTCATTTTGCCAAGGATTCGGTACAACTTATCTTATAGAGTGAGAGACGTATCACTATACTACCGTCGATACTGCCCGAGAGGCTGGTTCGGGTGATATGGGCACCAAACGGAAAAACATCCATAACTTCTTTAGATTTGCCATTAAGCACAAAAGAGCAACATGTTTAGAATCAGCGCCCGCGACTCCATATAATAATGTGCAGTTTACCTTGAAAAGCAACAGACATCTGGTATCCTTCCCTTGTAAGCATAATGTTCTCCCTGACGCTTTGATGGATTGTGCAGGGAAAATTGTCATATCAGCCCCGGTGTTTTCAAAATGTGTTTCGAGGCCAATTGCTCGAAAGCAGAAACCTCGTGAAAATTTTTTTTTAACTCAAGATCATTTTAAGCCTTTCTATTTGGCAGTGAGAACAGGAGGATGAAGCATGGGTTTCTGGTGGGGAAATAATTGAGTTAACGTTGTACAATATGTAACTTATGGCCCACTCTGCAGTATGCTCAAAAATAAATATATATTTCATACTCCAGTGGCTGCACTATGTATGATGTTCGAAAATCGCATTTATTTCGTACCGTAACACCAATTTCGCAGGGTTGCGGTAGAGTTTTTTCTACAAATCTACAAAACTGGGTAAGAACGGCAGTTATAGCAATCAACTGACGATTGCACGCAGAATATTGTTGATATTCATATATACACATTCATAAAGAAACCCCTCTATGCAACATTTGAGACATTGCGACCAAATCTACTATATATGTACCTACCATAATCAGCCTACCGCAAGAACTGAACTCAATCTCATACAAGGAGAGCTGAACAAAGGCAGCTTGGGGTCTGTGGCTCAACTCCAGAGACGCATAGTATTATTAGTGAAAAAAATAATGTACATGCAACGATGAAGGGAATGTTGGAAACTACGTGTAACAAAACTGTCTCTACAAATCTTACTATGACCTGGAAAATAAAAACTTTGGATGCATCACGATGGAAATCAGAGAGTGCTGTTGTTTTCCACTGCATCACCCATGGTGAAAGCAAAACTGAATTCAATTGATTTCAGCTGATTTTGCGGTCCTAATGGTATGTACTGAGCTTTGATGAAGGTGCTGCCCCTGATCCTACAAAAAGCTCAGATAAGAAAATGTAACTGATCATCTCTGGAATTATAGCGCGAGAAATCTCGCAGTGCCTGCTGTACGAATTTTGTTAAAGTTTTGGTTCAGGAAACGACTCAGCCTGCACGCACAAACTTGGATCTACTGTTCGTTGAAACCAATTACTCCCAATTCTGTTCAGATGACTGGATTCGAGGACGTCCGTTGTATCAAACGAACAGCAAAAACTCTGGAAGAGCATCACAGCTCCACTGCTAGAGAGAAATTTCAACAAAAGGCACGAGCAGCCAATTCGAGCGACTCTCTCATACGCGCTCTTGTGGAGCGTCAGTGCAAGCAAGAGAAACACAATGCTATACATACATGCATACATCGACTGAAGACTTCAGTTTCTCTCCACTTCCCGACAGATAGATAGAACCAATAGAATGTGCGTGAGCTGCAAAACAATCTTATGCATGGAGTGTCTCAAAGCAATAGGAATAGGGACCAGGATTTCTTCGTCGCGAGCTTCGAAACTCTCGGCGACTGTGAGAGAGCCTCGTCATAAACGAGCTGTAATTCCAGTGTGGTTTTTGACAAGGTTCACGCCTACACTAAATCACGAATTACCGTCACAAACCACAATTGGTTGAGCCCTCGCAGGGCCGTTTATTTGCATCCGGAGCATTCCACACATATAAGCAAACCAGCGATCGAGCTGGCAGAGGATCTGTTGACATCTCAAAATCGAAAACGCGGTGAGACACTGGGCTTGACATGCTCCAAAATGAAGCGGCTAAAAGAAAGCACACACCTGCTCAGGAGCTTTTGGGAATTGGTGCGCTACCAAAGGGTACCGGTGCTAGTAGTGAGTGTGCGAGGCTGTATAACTATTATACAAGAATGCCTTCACTCATCTACTACGCGTGCAGGAACGGTTGAGATCTTTTAGCCGGAGGGGCGTATAGTCCTCAAAATATGTAATTTTCGGATGCGCCCAAGAAGGGCGGAGTGGTGGAATCTAAACGAAGGAAGCGGTAGAAGCATGCTCTATTTGGGAATGTCGAGTAAATCTTGCCACGTTTCTCGGGTCTACCATTCGATACACACAGGCCGTACAGTGGCCGTCGGTGAAGTTCACGAATTCACGGTTTCGAGACTGCAAAGCAGTACTACCGCGTCGACAGCTGGAGTCGCTACCCTGCTCTGCTGTGATGGCTATCGAACCGAAATTTATCGTTTTTTTTTCATCATAAAACTATTGAGTACTATGAAAATCACCGAACAGTGCTATAAGAGCAGCACAAGGTACTAGCAACATCAAGGCTGCGCGGTTGCACTACTGCGGACCCTGAAATCGGCAAATTCATCAGCTCCATCGACGCTCTCTGTACATCCCTAGCGCTGATAATCGCTTCGATACAGTACAGCACTCCACTCCCCCCCCCCTTTTTTTTTGCCTTGCCTTTGGAAGCATTTTTCGGAGTTTCTCTAAAATTACTGCACAAAATTTCGTTCGTTCCAGAGAGGCTTTTCTTATTTAATCCGCCTTTTTTGCGTTGTCTGCACGTCCTCCTTGACAAGCTAGCAAAGATTATAAAAACCATTTCTTCCGCATATTTCCAATGTTGGTGAAAAAGTAAAACCGGATTATCTTCAATATTAGGAAACGCCTAATTTTATTCTTTACTTTCTTGCTGATACCAGATATATTCTTGTCAAGAGCAATGTTTGCAATTGTTCAATTGTTCAATTTTAGGAAAAAATCCAGGATGAAGGACACTTATGAGGAAAAGAGAAAGGAATACATATAATATGGAACAGAGGATAAAGACCGAGGGAGCTTACTCAGGAAAAAATGAATGGGTGAAAGTGAAAACAGCTGGCAAGAGCTGCGCTCCCACACTACGCTTTGTTCGGATGGCTCAAAACTAATCGTTTGATCTACAATACAATCGGTAAACGTTGAAGTGCGTCTTTTGGCCTTTTAGCTGCACAACTAGTAATTGGAGAGAAAATATGACCTATCTAGACAAATTTGGAATCAGCGTCTTGTCGTCTCGCCTCTTCTTAATTCTTTATTTTCATTATTATTTCAAAATATTTTTTATTAATTGTTTACTATAATAAAAGCATGTTGTTGACTTAATTTTCCATCCGGATCTCCAAGGCGGCGGGGACCTCACTTTTTTCCCACGTCCCCCTCTCCCCCCCCCTCCCCCACTTTCTGCGTCCGGCACTGGAACTGTGGGCATGCATAACGAAAAAGACTGGTCTAAAACAAAAACAGTAGTTCCATAGAAATTTGTAGAAGACATGGTTTTGTTACATTGCTCTTATTTTGCTGAATCAAAACACAATCATATCCTATGTTTTGGACGCTTCCACGTTTGTCTAAACTTATTATTGTCAGCACGATCGTGCTCTAGAGGCGTAATTCTACGGAATGGAAGCAGCACATTCATTGTCCTTTCTATCGCGTATCTCAAGATGATGATTTCGAATATCTACGCATATGCTCTACTTTCTTTTTTATTAAACAATGTTATAGTAAAGAAGAAACAAAAAACGTGCGCCTCTTTGTCTTTTGCGGTGTTTTGCAGGAGATAACTGACGGGATCATGTGCTTTGAACCAAAATCTTAGACGCGAAACTTTCTGCCGGTTAGGCATGTGGAATGTACGCCAGCTCACAACAGTAGCCAAACCTTTTGATATCACTGTAGTGAGTGAAGGAAGGTCAAGGATATCCATTGCACAGCTCCAGATGTGTGTTTCCGTGACAAGAGAGCACCACAAGATGATGCGATTCTAGTCATCAACCTATGCAGGTTTTACTACCAGCAGTAGGGAAATTTGTAAGAAACGGATGACGTCTTCTGCGTAGTCGACTACCTCTTCTCCAGGCTTGGTATTCATTAAAAGATAGCCAAGCAAACCAACGATGGCTACTGTCCCTTGCTATGGTACAGAGTGATATACAGTACGTAATGTTAGGAGGCGCAGGACGTGAAAGTTTGTCTGCTAGCCTAATTTTGCTCGGTTATGCGTCCATGAATCTCAGCAAAGACTTCTTGTGCCTCATCAAGTCGGGATTATTGTAGGAACGTAAATCTCGTACATCGTATTTTAGTGTGTAGACTGAAAATTAGAAAGAAAATTCAACTTCTCGAACAACAAGATACAATTTAACAGAGAACGGGAGTCATGTTGAAGAATCGATAGGCGAACACTGACATCTCGCGGACAATATGACATGGATCTATGCAGTGAACACGACCAATGATAGTGGCTAATTATTTCACCATTGAAAGTGTAGCTAATTGTAGCAGGGAGATAATCGGCACACTACGGAATATTCTCCAGCAAAATGACTGAAGTGAAAAAAGAATGCATCGTTCGCCCCCTTTTTGTTAGCCCAGAATGCCAATACGAGATGTGCACACATAATGGCGCACATTACTATTGCAATAAGTATGAAGTTTTCGGCCTTAACAGCTTCTAGTGCGGAGTTCACAAATTCAAATTTTTATGGGACCTATGCATAGATAATCATGCAGAATGGAATGAAGACGAATCTCATCCATTTGACTGCTTAGTTTCTTGTAGCAAGGTTTTAAGATTACCGCGTTTTTTTTTTTTGTCCGCCACTGTATAGGCCCTTGATATTTCACTCGTCTTATATGTGAGCCAGACGAGATTATTACAATCGTATGGTCACCTTGGGTAGGTAGGATTCCATCACATTTTTCCATCATGTGCTACTTCCTCTCGAGGTTCCAACGCATGCACTCAGCTTACAAGGAAAGATAAGTACTTGGTCGAAATGGGCATTCGCTATGAAATAAGTACTATCGTTTACACTTTTTCAAACCTCCTGTTCACTTCCTTCTAATGGGTTGCCCTCATTTTTCTTCGCGCCGAATAATTAATTAAATTGGTTAAAGATAACGTTCTCATGTACAGACCTAAGCCGTGCATGGTAGCTTTGTATTAATTTTCTAACTACAAAGTGCTTGCCTGGGAAATGAGATTCTTATTGTTGTACCGTCGATACATTACCGCCTTACTTCAATTCAAGCTTGTATATAAGCACCGGATTCTAGGTCATTTGAAGAAAATGAGCGTTGCTGCCCGCAGCGGACAGCACGGGAAGTTTGCAAAACATAGGAGATCAGCGCCAGCGGGCCCGCGAGAAGTGCAAGCGTAAACCTATCCGTGGTTTAGAAGTTTGCTAAGGCAAGCTGAAGTATGTCTCTGACCAATCAGGGCCTAGATGCATCATTGAGATTACCCAGGGTAAACGCATTGACGCCCGTGCTAACGATGGGTAATTTTATGTGGTGTTAGCACGTCTATCCTGGGCAATCCTAGTGATGTATGCGCCCCCAGCACACCTCTAGTAAATAAACTAGTGAGCTTGCGTGGTCTTCCCTCTATTTTTCACGCTGGGCCACATGTCGCGCAAGCAGTGCTGCAGAAGTTAAACGAACCGGGCTACTAAAGTTTGCCGCATCCACCGTACTCTCCGGACCTCTCGCCTATCGATTACCACTTCTTCAAACTAATCGACAACTTCCTTAGCAGATAATGCTTCAAAAGCCAAGCCCAAGAAGAAACAGCCTCCAACGAATTCAGCACCTTCAGGATTCCAGAATTTAGGTCAACAGGAGTAAATAAACTTATTTCTCGTTGACAGGGATGTTTAGATTCCAATTGTTTTTATTTCGACTAATATATTATATTTTCTTTGAGGCTGAAATAAACGGCCATCAAAATGGAGGGGAAGGGGTCGAAATCCTGCATTGTTTTCCGAACAACCCAATGTGTATGCATTATATACCTTACACCGAACCGAGGTCCTGCTTGTCAAGTCACCGCTGGGTTCTCGAAATGAAAAATAAAATCTTTTCACCTTATTAGGTTGCTCTTCTTATTACTAGGTTTTATTTGGTTACGATAACTTGTTTCTATTATCACCGCTACTAGAAGCTGCAGATCAATTTGTAACAAATATTATTTGTTCCTCAGAAACTTTATCTTTTCCGAACAAAATTCATATTTTAGTCGAACTTTCAGTTTTGGGACGAAAGATGTCAAAACAGAATTCTTGCCGAATTCAGTTCTGCAAACTAAACTTGGCTGCATCGCAGGAGGAACCGTGCGCAGTATAGTCTTCCTGAAACGCGACAATAGTTGGGTGCTCGCGCATACTGCCTGCTTTTGTCCGTGTCCTCTCTGATTCTTGCGCACTTTCCTGCGCACGCTTTCTCCCTAGCGTCCTTCCAACTATCTTCCCCAGTGAAATAGACTGTACCACCATAGGTTTCGGCTCTGAAAGTGTGAGCGAATGCATGTCGCAAAGCTGCTTCCTAATTTTTCAAAGCGGTAGGTCTTGCTTCGAAATGAAGGAAGCTCGCGAGGAAGAAGCACCGAAACAGGATCAAGCGTGATGATGATAGAAAGTCGGCCCCCATACGACAACCCCCCCCCCCCTCTCAGCCGCCAAAAATACGACCCCACCCCCTTCGTACACAAATTTCAAGTGAGATGAGAAATGAGAACGAAAATGCAGACACTACTCCACTTCAAATTCAAACGTTATAGCAGCAGTAGGAGTAGCCACCGCGTACACCGTCAAGGGTTCGATAGCCTCTCTATCCAGAATTTTCGCAAAAAGTTGAAATGTACGCGGTTGGCGAATATCGCTCTCAAAGTGAGTTCAGACTTGCCCAAGCAATTTGCTTCAGATTTGTCATGAAAAATATTGATATACGTCATCTACATAGTCAAGGGTTCGATCCTCTCCGGGGCTAAAATTTTTTCACGACTTGAAAAAAAGTGTGCTTGTAGTGGGGTCGAGATAATGGACGTAGTGCACGAAAGGACACTAAATCAGATTGCAGGACTGAGCAGGACTAGGAGTACGAACGTGCAGAAATTTTCATCTAAAATTTTGGCTTGCTCAGAGGTGTGGTTGCAGATGGACATGAATAGCAGGACATCTAGCCAGTAGAGGTGCCAATTTTTTTTCCAGTTTTAAGTAGTCGAAGGTTTGCGCTTTCACGCTATTTGGCTCCTTTTTCCGCAGTTGCCTCCACCGCGATTCAACTCCGTCGATAAAAACATGTAAAAAAGGCCATTTTTATCGACGAAACCTCATTGTCATAATTCTCGTGCTGAGTCATTTCTCTTAAACCTGGAGACCTGAAACTTGGCGATCAAACACAGTTGGATGGGACTCATAGAATCACTTCTTATCGGCTCGCAGGACTGGGTAGGACTGGCAGTACGAACGTGCGAACATTTTCACCTAAAACTTTGACTCGCTCATAGGCATGGTTGTAATCGCACACCCATAGCAGAAGATCAGGCTGGTTAAGGTACCGATTTTTTCCCAGTTTTAAATAGTCGAAGATTTGCGCTTTCAGGCTGTATAGCTCATTTTTCTGCAGCTGTCTCCAGCGCGATTCAACTCCGTCGATAAAAACATGTAAAAAAGGCCATTTTTATCGACGAAACCTCATCTCCGTAATTCTCGTGCCGAATATTTCCTCTTGAACCTGGAGACCTGAAACTTGGGTGTAAAGCACAGCTGGGTGGGGTCCATAATGGCTTTTTATCTGCTTGCAGGACTCGGTGACCGAAACATGCCTGAAACCGAAGCAGCACCGAATGACGGTAATGGTAACTTTGCGGTTATCTGCTGCAGGAACTTTTCACTACAGCTCCTTGAATCTTTCTCACCTGAGAAGCACTTCTGAGATCTACTAGGTATGTGAAAAAGTTTCCGCCCTCTAGCTGTAAGTAGTAATAATTGTCAGTTATCCTTGCAAATGCTTTGTGTACGCTGCTTAGTTTTATTGGTTCGACATCTGTCAATAATATTCAGTGCACATTTGTTTTCATTTACATCAACATCGTTTTGTTTTACAGCGATAATCACATCGAATTTGAGTCAAATAAGCATTTTCTATCACAGTAACCCTACCGAAACCCTACGAAAACGAGATTATTGTACGAAATGGATAGGATATTCATGTTCAGCACCTCAAATAACCCCAATGTACAAAGTTTTGGTGGGAAAAATTTTGGGTACTCAATGTGGAGTAGTGCCTTTTTGGGAAATGCCACAAAAGCCGTCAAGGAAACGCTTGGAACACTTCGCTGGGATGTGCTACCTCATGCGACTTATTCACCTGACTGTGCCCCGTCAGATTACCATTTTTTCGGTTGATATCCTACAGGCTTTCCAAGCAGCGTTTCTAATCTTTTGAAGATGTCGAAAAGTGGGTGAAGGAATGGATCGAGTCGGAGGATGAGGTGTTCTAACGCCAAGACATCCGTCTCCTCCCAGAAATATGGGAAAAGGTTATAGCGAACGATGGCCAACACTTTAATTGATGTATCTGCTTTGTTTTTTTCTCATTAAGGACTCAATTTTGCTTTTAGAAAGGCGGAAACTTTTTCACATACCTAATAAATGAAATAAATTGGGAACTTCACTGTGTGAGCCCGGCACGGCTCAATAAAACGCATTCTACATCCCAACACAGCACCGTCCAGCCACTAGACATTTGACTCGATGGGAATTCTTTTCGAATAGTCGATATTTCGAATAACTCGGTTTTCCACCTTTTTCGAATAGTCGATATTTGGAGTCACAAGAAAGTCGATTTATTCGAAACTCGACTCGATTTGACTCGATCGAGTCAAATGTCTACCAGCCACGTCTCGCACACGAGACACTCCACCAGCTAGAGCAACCAGGCTAGCAGCCTCTTG
>KN726266.1:27979-47505 GCA_000816745.1 Ancylostoma duodenale
TTATTACAATATTCACCAGATAAATATACTAAATAAAAAAGGGATGATTGGCAGCAATGGAGAGAGGAGCAGCCGGAGAGTGTGGCGGCTCTGCCAGCACTCACTATATGACGGCTGGTCCACTTGCACCCGATAAACGCATGCTTATGGGGTGGGCTTTCTCTTGACAAACATGAGCTTATACGACTAATTCAGGC
This sequence comes from Ancylostoma duodenale, assembly GCA_000816745.1. Lineage (NCBI taxonomy): Eukaryota > Metazoa > Nematoda > Chromadorea > Rhabditida > Ancylostomatidae > Ancylostoma > Ancylostoma duodenale. Next base: position 28,177 of record KN726266.1, read on the forward strand.
ACTTTTTCTGGGTGGTTTTAAATTGATAGATAGATTTTGCAGTCATACTGCTCATAGGCGTTGAAGTTCATGGACCGAATACATAATCTTTCAGGTAAAACACAACGAGTGGCCGTTGAGGATTTACAGTTCATAGCTGAACTAGGTCACGGAAGTTGTGGGCACGTATCGAAAATGCAGTACAACGACAATGTGATGGCAGTGAAGGTCTTCTTTATTTAGTTATATTCATCGAGCCATTTTGAGATGTTGACGAGGAAATCAGTGCATGTCGTTCATCTTTTCACATTCATAAAATTTGACAGCAACCAAAAATGATCGGTTATATGTGGAGGAACTAAAAATAACCGCGATTACATTTTTTCTGCATTGAAAGCCGTCCGTAGCCTAAATGAATAGAGGGATACATCTGCAGAATAATTCCAACTAATGCTGTTGAGAAGTACTGCGTTAGGCCTGACCAATTTCCTTCGAACTTTTTTTTTAAAACGTACTCTTCTGACAGAGCTCCCCTCTTGTTGATGAAGCACTTGAAATCTTGAAGTTTTGCTCGAAAATTTTTTGAGCTATTGCCGGAAGTCCGTATCTGGGTTTTCGGAAACTAGCATGCCAGGACTTACGAGAAGTAACTTCAGCTGCACCCAAAAAATCAGTTGTCCTTACGTAAGGACGTAGCTTTTCAAGTCTCAGAACTGAGAGCACCAATTTCTCCACCAAAATCAGAATATGACCTTGATATATGTTCTGAGTCCCTAGCGTGAGGAGTTGCAACATGTACACTGCACTGCATAATCCTTCCTGCCTCTGACATCAAAATTTTGACCCTTTTACACACCTTAGGATCCAAACCCACAACCCGAAATTTCAGCATCTGTCGTCATTGCCCCTCAATCTCGCAACCCATGTTGAACAGTAAAAATCCAGTCCTATTTTAAAATGATCTTCTTTGTCCGAGTCCAAATCCGAAAATCCCCTCTGCACCTCCGCTGCCATAAACATCGGCGGTGCAAAGGAGCTGGGGCGGTGAATAAATCTAATTTTTGTTTTATAGGTTGTTCATTTTTGCTCATAGTTTGACAATATTGCACGAAGCAATGACAAGAGACTACCTTTTGACAGTGTGTGGAGAATTCTGCGTTTCAGGCAATGCCCAGAAGTACCAATCCAGTTGAGAACAATAGGATCATAATGGATCTTCGTATATTATCACGAGCCTACGACTGTCCGCATATTGTTCATTCCTTTGGATATATAATTACAGAGGTATTAATTTTTTGTACCTATAGAAAAAAAAGTCAAATTGCTGCTTCGTTATAAGAAAACGTAAGTTGCAAAATTATAGAAGTTTAGCTCTTTTCTGTGTTCGAGCTTACAACAGTTCATCTCTTACTATTTCTTTGTATGATCATAGGAGAGCAGTAGTTACAAGTAAATTCTGACTTATCTGTTGCGCTAACATCTTTTCTGGGGTAATGATCACAAAGAATGTTGTGAAACAATACACTGAAACAATGCTACAATTAGTAGTTGCACTTGGAACACACAGCAGTCTTCAGTCATAATCTTTGTTGTCACATGTCATTCACACTCAATTCACTGTCATTATTATTACGAGTACAAGGATGGTTCCTCCATTTTTTAATGTCCTTGATGCGCAACTTTTTGAGTTTTGACGTCTTCTTGTAATCTGTGTATACTTTCTACAAAGAGTTACATTATATAATTAGCATAACGTGGTAAATGATATGAAATGGATATATCTCCTTTTTTAATTTGAAAAGGAATTCCTGCAACCATATCTAGGGTTGCACAGGTTCAACGCTGGCACTTCGACGATATTCTGGCTTCCTTCTGTAACTAAAATATGAAGAGAAAAAATATGACACATCGACACAGTCGAAGTCTTTTTCTGAAAATGTAGGATGGGATGGAAATTTGAATGTGTTTCGTTAGTTTAGCACTACAGTGTTGTACTGTGACAGTGTAGGACCGTACTTGAAGACGATCTATTGATATTCACCGCATATTTCTAATTGCTGGAACCATGTTTTCAAGAAGTATAGCTTGAGGAATAAGATGCTAACCTTCTGTTGAAGTTTGATCTTCAGTTTTAGGTCTCGTTTCAGCAGAAATATTGTTATTCGTAGTAGAATATTGTCATAAGTGGCTTTATGGCTTTAGAAACTTTTTTGGGTTATCATCTTTGTTACGAACTTCTTTTTGTTACAGAACGAAGTTATGATATGTATGGAAGCAATGGCTACGTGTCTTGATTTGTTATTAAAACGAACGGGGAATGCGCCGATCCCCGAACCGATAGTTGGGAAAATGTCTGTTAGTGTAGTGAGAGCGCTTCATTACCTCAAGGAAAATCACGTGAGTCATCAGTAAAGTTTTTTTTTCTGATAATACTGTTTTCTCTATGTTACGTACTTTCATCTGGAGAGGTATTGAATGGACTTACATATATAGTCTGTGTCCGATTAATTGGTTGCTGGTGCTCGCAGCAGGACTTATTCGACACTCACATGGAGCATTCTCTTACCGTATCCTTCGTTTGGCTGCTGCCTCAATTCTGGCGCCGCAGCGCTGCGGTGCCGTGGGCACCATCCACCAGTGAAGTCGACAAAGACTATACTTGTTTGCATACAGATTACATGTTGAGTGCTATGTCACTACCAATGGTCGCCAGTGAACGCTGCCATTAGTGAAACCATTTCTGCTTCCCTACTTCTCTATTCAAAATAACAATACATCATCTTTTACACTGCACACTCTTTAATTAGTCAGTCGAGTCCTAATTGGGAGGGTAAGGCTTGAAGGCATTACATTGCTTTTGCTCTTAGGTACCTTCCAAGGCATTTGATGGCTGAAACGAGTATGAATAACGCCGAATTTATACTATGCATGGAATGTAATAGCAGCTTTATGAGGAAAATACATTTGAACGACTTCTGTGCCCGCTTACAGTGGGCATTCAGACTTATTGAATCCACCTAAAAAGTACACTTGAAATGAATTGGCGACAGAGAATCTCAAATGCGGATAACCAAATTTTATGATTTAAATCATTGGGAAAAATAGAACTTTTACCTCGTGTTTTTAGCTTTATTTCATTTTATCTTGGTGTGTGTTACGCATGTGTAATAAATTGAAGTATGATCTGGTTAAAGGCACCACCCGCTCAAATCCTCGTGTGTGAGATTTTGCCAAACTCCGGGGTTTTGGGGAACTTGAACATTCAGTCGGGATATAGTGCGGAACACACGAGAAGTCCGCGAAGTCGGCATGCTGTTTCCCCTGCATCTTGTCGCGCTGCACTGATACTCGTGGGTCACGCCACGCAGAAGCCACATGTGCTTGTGCTAGTGACGAGGGTCTGTGCGCTGGTGCATGCAAAGCAACTGTGTTTGCGATTGTGAGTCCGATCTCTTTGCGTGTAAGTCATGATTCTTTGCGTTCGCCTAACATTCATGATTCGCTGACAATGTGCATGTGTGTCATTATATGCGCTTTAACTAGGAGGCAAGGATTTGAACGGGTGTTGCTTCTAAACTAGTGAAACTGTGGCCTGATCTTATTGTAAGTGCTACATGCTAAGGTTCAGTAGCTAGTGTTACTGCACTGTGAACTCGTCTCCCCCAGGAAGGCGAGGTCGACGCGAGGTCCACTGTGTTCCAGCAGGGACAATAATCCGAGAGAAAATGGAGAAAAAAAAAAGGAAAATGTGTAGCTGCGATCTGAAGAAGTTACAGTAATCATGCTCCATAATAAACCGCTAGTCCAAAAATATTAGTACAACAGTGGTAACACGTGTCGTAATGTCAATTCTGAAATGTCCTGCGTTTAACACAGGGTCGCCGAAGGGTTTAACACAGGAACTCCGAATCGCCAATTTATGCACAAATACTCAGCTGTTGTCGCGTACGGAACGCACTTCAACAATTTTGAACTTCACTAAGCTGACCCGTTTTTGAAACCTACTTTGAAATTTGTATAGAATGGAAGAATGCATATCTTTTAGAAGAACAGTTGACTAACTTAAATATTTTTGATTGAGTGGATTTTGCACACTGCCAAACGGTAAAGATTTCCACCAATATGGCGTCTCTTTTCCCTTTCTTCTTTTTCTGATTCGCTAGGAGAGGAAGTAACCAGTACAGATTGTCCAACTTATCATGAAGACGATTACTAAGGAACATTCACAATTACATGCAGTATCCTTTCAAACTTAAGATCATCGCTTTTCTCTGTTCGCTCCTCACCGACTTTCAGCAGCTATCTTTTTCCTACTTCACTAAACTTGAAGCCTGTTTTTTCACGGAATTTCCGCTTCTTCGGCTTGGCAAATGAATGTCGCTTCATGTTGATTCGCACTGCGGCTTCACTCTGGGTCCAGTCCATTCAAGCGGAATGTTAGCTTTTTCTTTTTCACTCTGACGATTGACAACTATGAACGATTGCCCTTGTTAATTCGGCATGGTGCGAACCAGTCTTTGCTCTTTTCCACATCGGCTTTCAACCCCGGAAATCTGAAAATCTAATTTTTATCTTCGCTCATGTTTTTGCAACCTGTGGATCGTGTTAAATTGAATCGGGAGGCCCGACGAAAGAACTTCAGCTCCGTTCGAGGCGAAGAAACTTCTTGCCAACGGTCCTTCACAGGGTTCAATTAGTGCTGGAGGTCTCACTGCTTCTGTTGTTACACCACTGATTTTGAGCCGAGAGGACATTTGGCCTTTGTTTTTGAGCTATCTCCTAGCTAGAACATCTTGCTCTCAACGGATTAACATCTTTCTTGGTTATGAAATGACCTGCTGGTGGTGCCCGATGTAAAATTCAGCGCTTCATTCTCCACAGGAATCCTAACTAATCTTTACCAATTTGCCGCTGTTAGGTTTTACTGGCTGGCTGCGGAATTCGAACCGTTAACCATGTGCGCGGTGGCGGCGCCTGCTTCCCGCTGCGCTCCAGCCCCTTTCTGTTCGTAATAGTGTGTGGGATTTTCAGGGAAATAAGGATTAGATCTCGATCTGATACATGATTTCTACTGCATAAAGGGAACTCCAAACGGCAAGCTGGACACCGACTAGCGCAGCAGCGTTGGGTAGAGAGTACCGGAGAGCATGATCAAAGCATCATCGGTTGAGGAGTGTAGCAGGCAGGCCAATGTTCAACGCTGCGCCGCGGCACTGGTCCGTATTCACCTGGCTATTTGGATTTCCCCCTATGTCCTAAAATCAAATTTCCATATGGTGTCATTACGAACAAACACTACCACTGATGATCGCATGAGAAGATTGCCAAGTCTTTCATCACAAATTCGCGGTATTTCCAACGTTCCAAGTAAAGCTAAGGTTCCGTTTTCGCGTGTTCTAAGTTTCGAAGGGTGTTTTGCATGTTTTCCACGCCTGAATTGGGCAGGCAAAGGCGTGGTTTTGGGTTATTCAATTTTTAGCACACCTGTTTCGGCGGAATAGTTGCCCCCAAGCCAATGTGAAACTCACAGAGCTATGAACTATCTACATTCTTGCATCGAACCGTTGTACCAGGTTCATCGTAAGTAGAGCATTATTTCCACTGAGGTTTTCTAATGTCGCCGTCCAGTTTTGGCTAATGTTGCGGTGGTGGCTCAGAGGTAGCTGTAAGGCAGTTGCATAGAAACCATCATAGAGTGAACTCTATCGAGTTCGACCTAGTTTCCCTTTCAGGTATGCGAGTCCACCGACTCTTCCAGAGTGGGATTCAACTTTTGTATACTTCAACGTGATATGGATTCCGTCTTCTCATCTATTCAGAGGTACGGCCCACTGAGCCGGTTTCTCCGAATCCTTTGGGATCATTCCTGTTAATAAGCAAGCAAAGAATCCTCTGTGTTTCTTTGTCTTTGTCAGAATAGTTGGTGTTCCGTGGTATTGTGGCAGTCGTACACGTATTTGGCGTCAACCCACATTCCAGGCAATTGGATCCAGTCGTATTTTTTTTTTGACAAGACCTCACTCTGGACAATTAACTCCTTTATTACATTCCATACAACTTTTATGGCAAAGTATGAGAGCACATCGGGTACTTCATAGATTTTTATTATCATCCATAGAACGATTTTTGAAGAATAAAGTACCCGACGTGGTCTCATACTTTGTCATGAAAGTTGTATGGGATGTAATAAAAGATGGGAAAATAAAAAACAAAAAAACAAAACGACAACAAATGTGCTAAATGTAGATCTCATGAAGGCTACTTGCTGTGCTGATCACGGAATCGGTGTCCATATTGTCAAATTACGTCACTTCTATCCACTTGAAGACCTAATCTTCGTGTTCAGCACGTGAAGTAACCCAGCTGCACAATTGTTCGTGGGATTCTACAACATCTCTGCTAGCGTATTTGGCCCCGATTTAAGAGCGAATTACTTCCCTTTGATTTATCAAAATTTTTCGAACATTTTTCTTTCGAACGGACCTTTAGATGACAGTTTTATTCTGAATGCTCCATAGTAGTAATTCATCGTTGTTAGTTAGTAAAAGTAGTCTAAACGCGCAATAGTCACATCCTTCTATGTGAGGGTATAGCTTTCAGCCGAAGAATCGTAACACCTGTATATCCATAACCCCCCCCCCCATCCCCCTGAATTGCCAATCTTGCTTACGGCACTGGTGTCTCAGCATATTGTAGGTACTTTTTCGTTTTCTCGCTGTCCTCCCGTTCATATACGGAGTCGAAACGTGTTGCCATTCACATTTATCAGGCTGAAGAAAGATGATTGAGCGAAAACGAGACCTTTCTCACCCTATTAGATGATTTAACAGAATGAATAATGAGGCAAGAATCAATTATTGTTGAAGGAGCGCGGTGAGAAGCGAGGTCGAAAATACAGCACAGAGATTCTTTCTTTTTTTTTTTGTTTGCTTGAAGTGCATCCTTTCCCTTCTATGAATCGAAGATTTGAAAGGATTTTTGGAAATAATAGGTGTGATCATGTACAGGGTGCAACCGATCTAAGGATTTTTCTTTATATCTAGTGTAAAAAGCGATCCAACCGGAACGATTTTTATTGTGTTAACGTGGATTAGTACAAACGGAAAATATCGTGACTGATGTGGCCAAAGTGGCCAATTTTTGGAGTACTGGCAAGCCTTCAAACTCCTTGCTGGATTTCGGGAAATTCCGGCAATATATTTGACAGCGATTTCATTTGAGAAATGGCTCAGTAAAACCATTGGGAAAGAGAGCAGTTCAGTAGGATTTACACAGGACATGTTCTATACCTTCTTTCCCTAATGACTAAGAAATAGTTCTCTGCTCACGCTCAAAAAAGGTTTTCTCTCGTTAGTCTACCGCTCTCGTTTCAAAACTTTTAGGGACCTCAGGTGTAGGTAGTACCTAAGGTGGAAGACCAGCCAGAACATCCTGGGCCTCACCGCACTTCGATGACGCAAAAATGTCAAATCAAAATTTTCTTTCTGGGGACATGAGCCGCACCCTGTAGATCTGCCTAATTCTTTGTGAAAGTCCAGCATCTCTCGTTAATAACCCTAACTCTTCATTGTGTCCGAAGAATAACTTAATGGTGAAGCTGAAGAGATGAAGCATATCATATAGAGAAGTAATTCAGATAACCTTGATATCAATTGATCTATTTTTCATCGTTTCTCACCTTAGGTTTTAACATCAGTCTGCCTAGCCGTTATTTTCACGAAGACTGGGAGAATTGAAATTCTATTTTGGGTTTAGCATCAGAACTTTGCTCCTTTTGAGAACACTATTAAATTTATGAACATGTTAATTGCAGAACGTTATTCATCGCGATGTTAAACCATCGAACATTCTTCTGGATTGGAATGGAGTTATTAAATTATGCGACTTCGGAATTAGTGGGTTCCTCATTGAAAGCAGAGCCAGGTCAAAATTAGCTGGCTGTCCGCCTTACATGGCTCCTGAACGAGTTCGATCAACTGTATGTTTTCACCTATCGAGTTGTGCCTGCTTTTGAATACTACTGGTATGAATTTATAGGAGGATACTCCGTACGATATACGCAGCGATGTTTGGTCACTTGGTATAACGTTGGTGGAGCTCGCCACCGGACGCTTTCCGTATGAAGGCAGTGATTTTCAGATCATTTCCTCCATTCTCGAGTTACCAAGCCCATGTTTGAAAATATCGGTTTGTGGATATCTTTTTTGTTTTGTAGTAACTCATTTCCTTTCCACGCATCGAACATTCGAGAGTAATGTTCAGGATGGTTACACGGCGGACTTTTGTGATCTAGTTGACTTGTGTTTGCGAAGGAAAGTCGAGGAGCGGCCACGATATGCCACTATTCTGGTTAGCTTCCTCAAGACTTGTTTACGTCGGATCACTCTTATGGGAGGTCATTTTCAGCAGCACCCATTCATCGTGAACAATGAAAAAGCTGACACAGACGTTTCGGAATGGTTTAGCGAAATCATGACCTGACGATACATCCCGATTATCTGATAATTGTGTGGATTTGGTTTTTTTATGTGGCGTTATTTGTAAACTCGCCGTGCGGGTATTTGTATGCATGTAGGTGAATGATCATCCTTGTTGACACCTGTTTGGAGCTTCCAGATGCCTTAGAAAAAGCTGCAATGAACGTCTACCCCTTCTCTCATATAAACAGTACATAACACAACATACATATATCACGGCTGCAATGTTCTGCCACGCGTATACTATTCTGTAAACTGAAGCATTTGTCCATCTATTTCTGGTTACTATGCGGTAAGCAACAGTGGAACCTTAAAAAAAAGAAATTTCTACAGGGAACTCCAAATGTTAAGGTCCCTACGTCCAAGTGCGGCGCAGTGTGACATGGAGTGAGGGTGCGCTCATGGTTTATGGGTTGCCGCAGACAGTCAGGATACCGGACCGCGGTCCATGGGGTCCTTGACGGTTAGAGCTCCCTGTGTAAACATCATCGTCTCGTATGATGAATCACCTCTTTAAAGTAACAATATCTAATTTCCTTTGTCAACCCTGCTTTCCAGACTTTCGGACAGAACATTCATTAGAAAGCTGCGAAGAAAGAATTACTGCACAATACTGGCCGATGAAGAAATCACTTCAGGGCACACAGCGAAATGTGGGCTATAGAGTTGCTTAGAATGAATCTAAGAAGTTCTGGTAACTTTTTGCAAACGAAGACATGAATATTGATACCTATGTCTATTTTTACAAGGGAGATGCAAGAGACCAGGCTCCCAGATCGGAATAAAACCTATCTGGCTTGAACCCTTGTTTGAAAAGGTGCTACATTATATGCTTCATTACTGCCCTCGGTTCCAAAAAAAAAAATAGAAATCTCCCGAAACTACTACATATATGCGTTGTAGCTCCCGTCCGTCAGCAACGACGGACGTTTAATATAGTGTAGTCATTCTGTCGCTGGCACGTCAGTAAGGATAGGTATTGTCTTCTAACCGTTAAAATTTGATTTCAACGACATAGGAGGAATAAAAAGCAGGAATGCAAAACCTATACTCATCATCAAATCCTCAACACCCCGCCTAACAGTCCAGTAACTTCCCCTTTCGGCCACCCGCTCGCTAACGCCTGGTACAACACATGTAGTAGTGTGGTGGTATTTCTATTTTTTGGGACCGAGGACAGTAATGAAGAAAGATAGGTTTCATTCCGATCTGCGAGCCGGGCCTCTTGCACCTCCCTTGTGAGCTGTTTCTAAGAAAGAAAAATTTTCTATTCAAATCAGAGAAAATGAGTGGGAAAACGCTCGATTTCGCAGTATAGCAATTCCTTAGCCTAATATGTAGTAGTAACTCAGAGCACAAACCGTTGCGAGATTTTACAGAAACGCAGTACGACTGCGTTGTGCACTTATGATGGGAGTCCAAGTAGCCTACAGTCAGCTCAGTGAACACATTTATTGGACATACAACAAAGTGAAGCGGCTAAGGCCCCCATACATGACGTGTTCGAACAAGTTAGGACGGAAGGCAGAAGGGTCCGACAGAATGGGAGCGATGATATCATTGCAACGCACGGATGTGGAGGCAATGAGAGCGCTACATTGCCGCGACCACGGGTGTCTGATGTGGGCTCTCATTTTTCTACAGGTTACACCAAGTCACCTTTAATGGAAAGTCAAAATATCAACTTTCGAACTTTGTTTATCTCTTATGGAAATTATAGCAACTACAACAGAGGAACATAGGAACACCGCAGGAAGTAGTGGGATACACTGTGTGAGAGTACATTGTGAAATCTGAAGATGGGACCATACTTGTTTGGAGGAGATATCACTGCATTCGGGGATCAACATAATTCAGATATATTAGGTGTTAACATAAGTCCTTGCGCTTTTTTCCGGATGCACTTTTCTCCATCCAATTGCCATCTTTTAGGTACAATTCATATACGATTCGAAAGCGCTTTTCTTCCTCTACAAGAATAATTTGAAATATTTTTTTAAAGCGATAGTTTACCTGAGTTTTAGGCCTGCGAAGTAGAGCAACGAGTCAATAAAAAACGGCGCAACCGACAACCACCTATGCTGTCAACCATTTGAAGCTCGAAAGGCAATCACAACTGGCCAACTGACCTGTGCTAAGTATGAAAGAGACGTTTTGCTTGAAATGACTGGTCATCAGCCATTCTCTGAGATCAAAAAAGACGTGTTTGGTCTTGGCGACACTAACCACTTCGACCGAACAAATTTCTTACATGATGACCCGCGAATTGCTCCAAAGGAATTGTGTGGTCTAGATGGACATCACACTACTAAATATCTGAGGTAATTCTGCTGAAAAAAATCCAATCGCGGGGGTCTAGTTATCTCACCCCATTGTGACGTCAGACCCGACCTTACAAAAATCGTCAAACTGGCGCTCCAACAGTTCCACTGATGATGTTCTTCCGCGTTTATATACTACAGCGCTTACACGCTCAAACACTATGGGATGCTTTCTGCTCTCTACTGGATACAAGCAGAAAATTTGATTTTTCCTCGAGTCGGCAGCAAAACAGTTGATTTTTCTTCTTAAGCCTAAAACAGGGTCAAGCGTGATGATGATAGAAAGTCGACCTCATACGACCCCCCCCCCCCCTTCCGTACAAAAATTTCAAATGAGATGAGAAATGAGAACGAAAATGCAGACACTACTCGACTTCAAATTCAAACGTTATAGCAGCAATAGGAATAGCCACCGCCTACACCGTCAAGGGTTCGATCCCCTCTCTATCCAGGATTTTTGCAAAAAGTTGAAATCTACGCGATTGGCGAATATCGTTTTGAAAGCATGAGTTCAGACCTAGTTAAGCGATTTGCTTCGAATTCTTCATGAAAAATATCGATATACGTCATCTACATAGTCAAGGGTTCGATCCCCTCCGGGGCTAAAATTTTTGCACGACTTAAAATAACGTGCGCTTGTAGTGGGCTCAAGATAATCGAACGAAGTGCACGAAAGGACACTAAATCAGATTGCAGGACTGAGCAGGACCAGCAGTACGGAGGTGCAAAAATGTCCACCTAAAATTTTAGCTCGCTCAGAGGTATGGTTGTGGATGGACATGAATAGCAAGAGAGCTAGTTCATTGAAGTTCCGATTTTTTCTCAGCTTTAAATAGTGGAAGGTTTGCGCTTTCAGAATATTCAGCTCGTTTCGCCGCTCTCTCCACCACGATTCAACTTCGTCGATAAAACATGTAAAAAAGGCCGTTTTTATCGACGAAACCTCATTGTCGTAATTCTCGTGCTGAATCTTTTCTCTTGAACCTGGAAACCTGAAACTTGGGGATAGAGCACTATTGTGTAGGGTCCATAGAATGGCTTTTTATCGGCCCGCAGGACTGAGTAGGACTGGCAGCACGAACGTGCAAAAATTTTCACCTAAAATTTCGACTCGCTTAGAGGCATTGTTGTAATCGGACACACATAGCAGAAGATCTAGTTCATTGAGGGACCAATTTTTTCCTAGTTTTAAATAGTCGAAGGTTTGCGCTCTCAGGCTATGCATCTCGTTTTGCCGCAGCTAACTCCACTACGATTCAACTCCGTCGATAAAAACATGTAAAAAAGGCCATTTTCATCGACGAAACCTCATCTCTGTAGTTCTCGGGCTGAATCTTTTCTCTTGAATCTGGAGACCTGAAACTTAGGGGTAAAGCACAGTTGGGTGGGCTCCATGGAATGGCTTTTTATCGGCTTGCAGAACTCTGTAGGACTGGCAGTACAGACTTGCAAAATGTTCACCTAGAATTTTGGCTTGCTTGGAGGCATGGTTGTAGTTGGACATGAATAATCTCAAGATCTAACTAGTCGAGGCGCCAATTTTTTCTGAGTTTCAATTAGTCGAAGGTTTGTGCTCTCAGGCTGTGTGGTTCCCTTTTCCGCAGTTGTCATACTTCCTGCTTCGATCTAGTTGATAAAAAAAAACAAGTGAAAAAGGCCGTTTTATCGACTAAACATCACTTCCGTGATTCCTGTGCTGAATCTTTTCTATTGAAGCTGGAGAGGTGAAACTTGGAGGCAAAGCACATCTGGGTAGGGTAGGGTCCAAGAAAGGACTCTTTTTTCGGCTTCAAGGGATGAGCAGGACTGGCAGTACATGTGAACAAAAATGACTGTCCGAAATTCAGCCTCGTTCCGAGACATGGCTGCACTACAACTAAAAGCAATACACGAATTCTTCCCACAGCCACGATCCCCCTCTACGACCTCCCTCCCCCTTTATCTGCCCACCATACGACCCCCCATTGATAATTTATCATCACACGCTTGACCCTGGCCTAAAAGTCAAATAATTCAGAAGTTCTGTGAAAACACTTGATGGAGGGATTGTAGAGGAAAGAAAGCGCTTTCAGAAGATATAGTGCATATTAGTGCATATTAGAGAAAATGGCAATGGGGCAGAAAAAATAGCAACTAAAGAAAGCGCAAGGACTTATGTTAACACCTAATACTTAAAAGTTAACATTTTTGCCCCTACTCGCCACAAAAAAAATTCCCTTGAAAATTGGGGCTCACGACTGTTCTTTCTTTCTTGTCGTTCCGTGCATACAATCAAAAAAGGACAGAGTCACAGCCCAATAATCGTTTTTGAGGTTTCCGAAGAAACAGAATCTCCGTGATCTGTCGAAAAAGATGGTACACGTGAGGGGCCAAGACCATCGGGAACCCCAAATCTCGAGGCAATTTTTCGGCAACCAGAGGCGGGCCGTTCGCTGGTTGTGTGAGATGACCGGTGCCCCATTACAGAAGGAATGTTGTTGCTGCGTGGTTTTTGACATGGCAGGATTCGTTCGCTGCAATCGTAAATACTTCATGCGTAAAATTCGAATCACGTAACACATCTCTAAATTATGAATGAAGTGGGACTATACTTCTACGCTCCAGATCCTATAATGATCAATAAATAAAGTGAAAATAGTCCAAATCAAACGATCCTAACAGTTCTCGGGGAATTCTGTTGGGACTCTATACTGTATTGAGCCTGACCAGATTGTTAGTGGATATATTTTATTATTATTTCGCCTGACTTTTCGACGTGACCGTCTTCTTCGGAGGCCTAAAAGTGGCTCACAGTTTTTTTATCTGTGTTCTGGACCGCCAAACGTCTCCTACCCACTCTGCTAGTTTCAACTTTCTCCCCAGCTTACTACCTCGAAAACTCTCAGGGCGAAGGATAGAGCCACCCAATGTCCACCGTTTCTGCGGAAAAGTCCGCACCAGTTGTGACCGTCGTTGCGGGTTGAGGGAGTCGAAGGAATGCCGGTTTTTTTTTCATAAAACTGGAAAACTCGAAGAAGGTAGAAGAAGGTAGCGGAGCTAGTGGAGGATCTGGAGATCAAAATGGATTGAAACAGTTCATCTTTATAGCTGACTTTTATTGATGACCACAGCTATGATATGAATGCACTCTTGAGGGTCCGAGTCAAGAGGTGCGCTCGCTCGTTAGCTGGGTCATGTCGCACCTCGACCGCACCTTCCCACAGCCAGAGGCAGCCATGGCTACAGTATCCATCTTCCTCTGAACCCTTTGTAGCTACTCAGACAATTGCAGGGGCAAGAATGTGGCAAGCAGAGTTCCGAACGAGCGGGGGCGACGCAAGAAACGAGCGAAGCGCCGTTTTCGCCCATGTCGCTCGCACATTTGGGCCGGAACGCGCTCGTATTCGATCCAGATTAGGCCCCCAAATTCTGCCTGTTTAGAACGTTCTCAGGTGTCATTCATAAGTGGTACTAACCAGCTGGCTGAACTGTTTCAGTGCAGTCAATTGGTTAATACCATTGACGAATGACACCTGAAACAATTAAACGATTAAATGAATAAATATATTTATTAGAAACTACACCAATACAGGGCAATTGCTTCATTGAAAACAGATGAGTGCACAACTACATAGATAACTAAAAAATAAACACATGACCGAAAAAGTGGAAGCTACAAATAAGAAAGATTCGGCACTGCTAAAAACATGAACGATGAGGATCATGCCATCGGCTGAATATGCAACTGAGAAATAAATCCGCAAATTCGAAAATTCGTAGAAGAAAGAAGTGTGCAGATGTAGGTAAATATTTTGTCCTTCAATGAGGCACCAAGAAAGGATGAAATAGAAATGGGATGAAATATTTGTGAGTCTCCATCATCGAACTGATACCTGCGTTGAAACCAAAGCGTCCGTTTGTCAAAATTTTAGTCAAAAACGTCTGCCAAGTATTTCGCCATGAGAAAAAATACCGTTTAGAATGAGAAAAAAGAGAAAAGACGTAATTCTTGCAAATTTTTCCATGGTCAGAAGAAAGCGAGGGCAAAGAGATACACAAAAAATATCCAAAGGTCAGAAACGTGCCGAGTGGGGATGCTTGCTTGCGGAAGTGGTTGTCCTCGTAGAAGATGTCGTGGGTTGTCTCGGGCACTCTACTGTCGGAGGTGACGCGTTGGACGTGTTCGTGTTTTGCATGGTGTGATCGACGGTTACGCTTAGCGTGCTTCTAAAAGAGGATATTTCAGAGGAAGGTTTTGGGATTTACAAAAGGAAGTTTTATAATATTTACGTTGTTCGCCAAGCGGAAGTTCTGTTTGTCGTCGTAGTACTCAAAGTTGTATGAACATGTATCGCGCCTAAAACAATACAGAAAATCTATCCAAATCGGAAGAGAATTACCAAACAATTTTAGAAACGATGGAGTTATTAATAAATAACAGTGAATGAATGTTCAAATCAGTGAATGACGAGCGAACGAAACTTTTGTGTGTTTCGCCGTCTTACTGGTGCCTAACACGTGCCTCTGGTCTATTTTTGTTGTAGCTCTCTTCTTTACAGCTGCTGTGGTTCCCTATTTTCACTTGAAAATGAAATTTCCACCGAAGAAAGTTAAACTTGTAAAAGCTTCTTCACTGCTGGAGACTTCATCATCAAGTAAAAACAGGGAATAACAATAGCTAAAGCATCATCAAAAACAATAACAACTAAAATGACAAGAAAATACACAAGAGGGACATACAATGCACTTTGAAGACAAAACAGATGGAAAGCAAGCATCGAACAATTAGAACAATGAAAAATGGAGAAGGGCACAACGAAATGCAGAAAAAATGTCAAAAAAAAACTCACGCCAATCCTTCTGAGTACGTGAAGAGCGTAATTCCCTTCCACAGTGTGCAACACATCGATAAAATTTGTGAAGCGAAATGACACGGAAGATTTCATTTCAATTTTCGAAAATGCTTGAATTTGAAACCTTGTCTGTTGGCGCCAACTGAAAATGAGGTCTTTTGAGCCGCTACTTTGACGAAAAAACGAGCAGTCAGCCTTCGTGCATGAGCGTTCACATGCAAGCGACTTAGCATGTTCCGTGCTGAACGGCAGAAGGAGGGCATTAGCCCGATTGTTGCGCTCTTAAGGCCTGTAAACGAGCGACACCCGCCATTAGTCCTCAACACACACAACCTCCCTGCGCAGTTCGCCCGCTGTGGTCCCTCGGTCAACTTTCTTGCCGGAAAAACTTGGTGGAGCGGATCGAGCATTACTCCTGGCATTGTCTGAGTAGAAAAGACAGCCGGTGAGACAACTCGTACAAATTGTCGCGCGCGATAGACCGCCGTTGCAGCAGTGGTATTGATAGTATAGAAGGAATTAATTTGCTCAAAGTTTTTTCTAATATCTTAACGCAAGTGAGCGAGTGTGAAATCCAAAATTGAGCTCTCAACCATTGGCATGATCATTTGAGTCACCGAGTATCAAAAAGATTCCGGCCTAGCTTACCTACAGATTAGCTATTGCAGTGAAATTTTAATGTAAATAAACGTAGATTCCTTGAAGTTTGTAGCACTTCTCATCTTGTCAATTTATCTAATTCAATAAGTTTCATGAGGATTTCCATCACGTAAGTAGAAATACCAGAGTGGGCACTTCTTAGTTTTTTTTTTGTGGTTTTGCTGAAGTGCCTTTTTAAACTTTGTTTTTAACTTGGTCATCATTCTTGGAGATCTGCCTGACTGCCTGACTTGACCCACTACTCCGTGCTAAGGACTTCAAGTCTTGGCACGGAATTTGCTGCTTATTATAGTAAAAAAACGCTAAGAATGTCTCTTTCGCTCAAGCTAGCTTCTTTTTGTCTGTCTAACTGGGATCTTGACTATTTAACTGGGATTTTCCTACCGAGCATAGGAAAGCTTATGGAAAACCAATGTTCTGCGTAACCTAGAACATTGCCTAGAAAAAAGGGAGTTTCGCATAGATAATTGGACAAGCACTGCTGCACTGCTGTTCTTTTTCGTTGGAATTTTTCTTTAGTCGAGGTTGAGTTCACTAGTCATTGAGTGACAAAGGTGACCTAGCACTGCAGGAAAAGATCAACTTTGCCTGTAGCATATCTCTAGGAATGAATAATTCCTGCAAGTGGAGAACTAGGGCATTAGGGATCATTTGACAACACCTCAAGGCAAATTAGTTAGTCATAGACATGTTCTCCGAGTTTCGTTTAAAGGTGTGATAAATGCTTTCGACTTATTACTTATAGACTTCGAACTATAATAATAACGAACTCCACATTCTGCATGATCAACAGGGAAAACCACACTGTAGCTTCAAAATACATTACTTGAAGGAGCCTTCCGCATCAGCGACAATTTCAAGCGTCTTCTTGATTATTTATATATTTAGGCATTAGCAGCACGTATATATGGATGCATGGGTGAATAAGATTTTGCCACCTCAGCATCTATAGTTCTCAGCAGCTCTGAAAAACACCGCTTCCCCCGATCCACATTGCTGTGTCTGCCTCTTCTGTACACCTTCAGCGGCCTTCTGCCGCGCGCGACGTTTCTGGCGGCAAGGCTCGGTTCGGGAGACCGCCTACTTTACCTGGTAACAGCTGATGCCGATACGGGCAGCTCTTACACGACATGCGCAATTATATGTGCGAGCGACGTGCGATAGAGGTGCGAGGAATTCTCGAGCGCACCTCTTGACCGTCACCCCACTCTTGAAGGCACGCGGATCGCGGAGGTCATATGAGTGGGAAGAATGTTGCAAGAAAGAGTAAACGAGGCCATGCACAGGTCATGTATCGAAGGTGTCATTGTGTTAGAACGTGTCTTCTGCTAATGAGCTCTGCATTTCCGTCAGAATTTCACTTTCTATTGCCAAAATGTGCAGCTATAATGCAACCTTGTTTTGCTATACCAAAGATTTTGGTCCCTCCATGTCCTTACGAGATCACTGGGGAAGAAGTTTGACAAGAAAATGGGAGAGGATGGGAGTCACAAGGAAAGCTAATCCCCCATGGAAACTCCATGTTTCGAGCAATGTTCCCATGTTCAGTCTCTTCTTCTTCTTTTTCTTCTTCTTCTTCTTCCTCTTCTTCTTCTTCTTCTTCTTCAGCGTTTGTCCCGTTCGTTGGCAAGGTCCGCTTTCCTGATCCTCTGACGCCATTTAGCTTTATCGTGCGCCTGGTCTGAGTGGACGCCCACATGCTTCAGGTCCGCATGCAGTTTGTCCAGCCACCTTTGCTTTGGCCGTCCCTTCGGTCGTTTTCCTTCTCTGAACTTTCTTCCTGCGGTGGATCCGCGGTACGCCCGAGGTGGAGCGTCGGTTCGCCACCGCGGACATGTGCGGGTCCACCGCGGATGTACTGCGGCGCCACCGCGGGCATGTGCGGATCCACCGCGGATGTATTGCGGGTCCACCGCGGGCACATGCGTTTTTGAGAGACCAGCATAAGCAGTGCAATGAGACTTTTGAACTACATATTGCACAGCCATTTCGCATTGAATCTACTGAATTACATCACTCATGGACATTATTAATAATTTTATTGCTGCCAGCGTTAGCAAACTCTTTCTGCTCCTTTGTTGCATTTAATATTTTGGTCAAAAAAATGAGTCTATGTTGGGGTATCCGACGTAAAAAGGTAAAAACTAGTCAAGGCGACATTCCCACTTCACTTTGCAAGCGTTTGCACATCACAGAATTCGAACCTAACGCTCTCCTAAGCTGCTGCTTCCAAGTCCGGCGCCTTATCCATTCGGCCACGCGTGTCGACAGATAGAGTGGTTCTCACAGCGCTGATGTTTGAATCAGCGTTATTGCGGATCCACCGCGGGAATGTGCGGCTCCACCGCGGGCATGTGCGGGTCCACCGTGTGCCATGTGCGGGTCCACCGCGGATGGCAAAGTTATCGCGGGTCCAAAGCGGGCATGTGCGGGTGGAGCGCGGGAGTTGCGTCACTCCCGGTTGTCCACCGCGGGCACGTGCGGATTTATCGCGGGCAACCGCGGATCCACCGCGGATCGACCTCGTACCGCGGATCCACCGCGGGCAGAAAGTTCAGAGTGGTACCTCAAGATCAAGGCCTACTTTGCAGACGGTGTCTTTGTTGGCGCGCAGTACATGACCGTACCACCTGAGGCGGGTTTCGCGGAGCTTGTCAGCTATCGTGGCGATGCCGAACCGTCTCGGATCTTTTCACTGTGTATGCGGTCCACACGCGTGATACCAGCCATCCATCATAATATCTTCATCTCCATCACACCCAGGCGGCGTTCCACTTCCTTGGTGGCAGGCCAGCATTCTGCACCATACACTGCGACGGGTCTGACGACTGCTCGATACACCTTCGACTTGAGGCGATCCGGGATCTTCTTGTCGCACAGCACTCCAGTAAGCGAGCGCCGCTTCAACCATGCAGCGTTGATGCGACTGACGACTTCATGAGCTAAGTTGCCATCGGCTGAGAGTGTTGAGTCGAAATACTTGAAGTAGTCGGTTCTCGAAAGGTCACTGCATTCAACCTGGATGGTGGCGGGCTCATTCATATCGGTCGTCATATACTC
>KN726266.1:47626-60861 GCA_000816745.1 Ancylostoma duodenale
TGAAGAACGACGTCACCCATTCAGCTGAGTTCAAGTGTCTCGATTTCCATAGTTCCGCCGCTACATCATCAGGACCCGTCGCTTTTCCTGGGTTCATCCGCTTTAGCGCAGCCATGGTTGATCCACGGTGATCGACTGAATAGGACCGTAAGTCGGCGGTAATTGTGGAATGGGTGGATGGCTGAATTCTTCTGTTGAGATATTCTCAAAGTAGTCACACCACCTCTTTGCTGCCTTCTTGCGGTCTGTTATGAGGTGACCGTGTTCGTCGTCAACTCCGTAGAACTTTCCGACGTCTTCGGCCTGCCGCTGGCGAGACCTCGCCAGTCGATAGATGAGCCGTTCCCCGCCATCTTTCTCATCTAGCTTCTTGCTAACATTGTCGTAGTGCTCAGCCTTCGTGGCCGCCACAGCCTTCTTCGCTGCTTTTTTCGCTTCTAGATACTTCTGCCAGTTGTCGTCCGTCTTGTTACCCAGGAATATGTGGTAGAGACGTTTCTTGTTGCGCACCTTCACTTTCATTTCATCCGTCCATAGCCAGGCCTGTCTATCAATTCTCCGGCAACCTGGTTTAGTCGTACCAAGCTCTGAAAGTGCCACTTCTACAATGGCTCGGGTTGCGTCCTTCCAGGTCTCGTCGACGGTCGTGACTGGTGGCAACTTGATGGCGGAAGTTACTGTGGCTTCCTTCTCCTTTAACCGCCACCACTTGATTCGTGCACGTCCGCACCGTTCGTCACGCATCCTTCTTGACGGCATGATTTTCATGGTGCAGATAAGCGGGCGATGTTGCGTGGCCACGGTCTCGTAAGGTACAACCTTCACATAGGTAACTAGCTTTTGATCGCGATGTCGTACGAGGACGAAATCGATCTGGGTTTTCACGTTGCCACTGTAGAAGGAGACGAGGTGCGAAAGACGCTTTCGGAACTTTGTATTCATTATGACGAGGTTGTGAGAGTCAGCTTATTCCAGGATGCGCTCGCCATCTTCATTCCGTGTCTCGTAGCCAAAGCCTCCATGGCATCTGTAACCGTCCTTTGCCACTCCTACGTGGCCATTTAGATCTCCTGCGACGATGATTGTGTCTTCCTGTGGTACTTCCGCGGTCTTCTTGTCAAGCATCATCCAGAATGCATCTTTGACCTAGCCACAACAGCCTGTCTGTGGTGCGTACGCCGAGAAGAAGTGAAGGCGTTGATTTGCGGTGATGATGACCACCTTCATGAGGCGGTCATCGAAGCGCTGCACCTCGGCTATCGAGTCACGGAAGCGTTGAGAGGCGACGATGCCCACACCGTTCCTGGTCTTCGGACTGCCGTTGTAGACTATTTTGAAGCCGTGGCCTATCTCCTTTGACTTGGTACCAGACCATCTCGTTTCTTGCACAGCGCACAAGTCAATTCGACGGTGCTCGAGCGCTGCTGCCAGTTCACATGAACGGCCTGTCAAGGTGCCGACGTTCAAAGTCGCAAGTCGTCCAGACGGCTTCGAAAACAGTCTCGGCGTCATCGAGTATGGCTACGGGATATGCTCTGTACAACCAACCCTGTACAATATCCTCCGTATACATCCGTTTCCTCCTGCTTCTACTCAATGCACACATCAATGTGGAAGTGTGTGGATACATTCAAGTAGTTAAGTATCTGTACAAGTACGTCCACAAGGGACCAGATCGTGCCTCTGTGCGATTGCTACAAGAGAATGTCAGTGGCCAACTGGACGAAATTCTCGCATACTTTGACGCCCGCTACGTCTGCGCACCTGGAACGATTCACATTTTCATGTGTGAATGTGAATTCAAGTCCAACAGCTTATATCGGCTGCACGTTTATCTTCCAGATTATCAGTTCGTTACATTTTTGGCCAGCCAGGAACAGGAAACACTGCAGCTGCCAATAGAGACATCACATCGACGGCATGGTTCAAATTGAATTTGAAACACGAACAGAAGGAACGAGACGGAGTAGATTTGCAAGGAATGGTCGATCCACGAACTCTTCAATATTACCAGCAGACACCCAAATTCTTCACATTTGTGCAACAAACCAGGAAGTGGAAGATTAGGGAACAAGGAACTCGCCAAATCGGTAGGATGTACACAGCTACTCCGACGGATCAGGAGTGATTTAGCTAACGACTTCTACTCTTGCATAGGAAAACGTCTACTCCTATGAAGATTTTCGCACAGTAGAAGGAGTTTTGCACACAAAACTCACTGAAGCTGCACGCGCATTCAACCTTCTCCACGACGACGCTCATTATGGAGAATGCCTAGAGGAAGCTGCTTGGTTCCAGATACCCTTCGAGTTGCGCGCATTATTTGGATATATGCTAGCCTTCTGCGACATATCTGATAGGTATATGATCGTATCAAGACAAGCATGGTGGAAGACTTCATTAGCAGAGGACCGCCCGATGTGGAAGCGCTCGTTTATTACGATCTATCCGACAGGCTCGTCATCTTCCACTACAACCTATCTGAGCGAATCACTCCTCTTACACAGCACAGGTTACAGTTGAGAGCAGTTCAGGATGACTGGGAATATCTTTCAAACAAAGGTGCAGAGTTGTGCAGTTGTTTGAATGCACTCTAGCATCGTTCGGGATTGAACGTCAGAAAATGCACTACATTGATGGACCCGGTGGGAGCCGCAAAACTTATCTCTTCAACACCATACATATATCAGATCTTGAAAGGTCGACCCCAGTAATCTGTGTCGCTTGGACAGGAATCGTTGCAAGCTTATTGCCAGAAGGAGGAACAGCAAGTTCCACGTTCGAATTGAGCATGGGATCTGGAAATTGGGAGTGCTTATCGAAAAGAGAGGACAGAGATGCTATTCCTCTGAAGCAGGCGGACGCAATAGTTCGGGATGAGATAAGCATGGTGTCCAAGTTCTCATTGGAAGCCGTGGCTTTGCTGCTACAGGACTTGATTTGCAACCCATTACCGTTCTGAGGCAAAACTATCGTAATAGGAGGAGAGTTTCAACAAGTGCTCCAAATAACTGAGTGAGGCCGAGAAAGCGACATGGTGGATGTTTGCTCAAAAAACAGCAGGCTATGGGAGGATTCCGAAACAATCTTTTCGTCAACATGCGAGCAGCTTCTTCTGGATCTTCTCGGTGTGATCTTTTGATGGCAACAGGCAACGGAGAGATTGAACAAGAGAGCGAAGGAAGGAGAAAGGAAACGTGGCACACGAGTTCGAGACAGAGCGCCGCGAAGCGGCGCACTAGCTCGGTGGGTAATATAAACTCTCTTTTGGAAATGTAATATAGTGTAACGTATTGGACAGGAATACCATTGTTAACCCAACAACTAATGGAAATTACTATTGGTGATTAAATTTCTATATTGGAAATCGGTGTTCAATGTTATATGTTTCGATGTTATGTATCGTAAATGTTCATCGCTGTTATATTTTGACAATTAATTTCGCAGTGGTAACCAATTGATACACAGAATTGTTAGTCATGTCTATCGATCAATGTCGGTAATTTCTTGACAATGATCATAGTATCTTGTTAAGTGATGTAATCTATTGGGAACTACTTTTCCATATAAATGAATCAAAGCAACAAAAAAACAAACGAACGAATCTTTTACAAGGCTAACATCGCATAAACTATTGGTAATATGGTATTTACGTAGGTAAACGCAAATGAAAGTAAAATGCTGACACTGTGTTGTGTATGTGAGCAGACATGGTTTTTGTCGGCGAATGAGTTTAGGCTTCTAATATAGACTAGACGAGTAGACCTTGTCTATACCTGAAACCACTTCGCAACCTCATCCTAACATCGTCGACAACATCCACTGTACAGTCTATGTTAGAAGTCTAAACTCATTCGCCGACAAACCCACACCTGCTCGCATAGGCAACCATCAACACGCGTGGTCGCATACACAACCGCCAAATGATAAAATAGTGTGTCTCGTATTGTACGTGTTTTGAATTTGAATGTGTTGTCATAACTAATTTTCAGCATACTTGTATCAATAATCCTAACTTTCTGGTTAAGATCGAAAAGAAAGATAAAGGGAAAAAGCAAGAAAACAACAACGTAGGATTCTTCATGACTGTGATCACTTCTTGGCCTTCTTGGCTGCGGGTGAGGAGCTCATGAACCTCATTGTTCTTGATGACACACGTCACCGTTGGCTTTGGAATGTTACGCACTTTTTCAGCCCATGAGGATCCACATCTTATTAGATGCGTTATGCTTACACTATTTAAAGGCGAAAGCTAAGCTCTTGGAACTGCATAGGATGGCTAGGGGAAGGCGAAGCATTTGCAGCTGGCTGCGGCTAACCCCCACTAATTACCCAATCCAACGCCATGAGTGAACTCTACAATGTGGTAAGCAAAATGAAGAGAAGATATGAAAGAAAGGGAAGAGAAATGGGGAATAAAGTATAATAAAGTGTAAATATCATCTACAGTTAGTCCGGTAGAATTATCAAGTATTTGCCTATAGTGCTTGAGCCATTATAGATTGTTAGAAAAATAAACTTATTATAATAAAGTTGTACCACCAAAATTAATTGGACCCATTCCAAACATGTACCCTACTATGAAGGATTTGCATTTCCTAAACTGTTACGCAGTAGGCATAGGAAGCTCAGTCTGCTTTCAGAACAGTCTTATTCAAGAAATTTATCGCCACTCCCCGATATATTAGGTTGAGGAGAGAGTCATGGAAGAAAAGGCATCCAAGTCAGATTTTCATCTCTAACTTTTGAGAGGGTTTTTCCCAGTAAATTGAGTATATTTCATTCAAATCTATAACATTACTCCAATGCATGGATGGAACGCTGTTGATCATACAGGGTGACAACCAGGGTAAAGCACGGGGTGCGATTCAGAGCTCTCAAATACTTACCTCCCATTTGCTCTCTCCTGCGCGTAAACCACCCCCATGATTTCAAATTCTTGATGGTACACAGTCCTTGCATTGTAATGAACAACTAAACGGCTTTCTTCTTATTTTCATCAGTATTCGGCCTATCTTAGTCTGTAATACAAATTCCAGACATCATAGACAAACCTTTCAATTTTGAGGAAACGTGGCCAATAAGTCTGGGCATATTGCACATAATAAACATAACAACTCTTTGGGTGATCACTTTCGTCAATAGTTTGTAGAAGACCTTTTTTATGTCGCCTTTTTTATGAAGGAGGGTAGTTATAGCGTCAGCCATTCTTTCAGGCACTGCGCCAGAGTGGAGACACTGGTTGAACCACTCCGTGATAAGTGGGGCTAGATTTGTGTTGCCCCATTTCTGCATTTCTGCTGTGACTCCATCGTGTCCGGCAGTTCGACCTGCTTTCATGGTCCTCAACGCTGCGTTCACTTCACTTTCAAGAAATGGCGGACATTCACTTTCCACAGGCAGTGGGGTATAAGTTATGTTGACTGTGGACGCATATAACTCCTCATAGAACTGCGCTATCAATTTGATGATCTCTGGCTTGGTCCTGCACATCTCTCCATTTCTATCTCTTAACTGGTAGATTTGGCGGTGACCAACTTCTGTTTGTTGCCGAATCTTCCTCAGGCTTTGACGAGACTGCACGGCCTTCTGAACAAGTTTGCAATGATGTTGTCTTCTGTCTTCCCTTATACGACGTCTCAGCAATTTGCATATTTCAGTGTATGCCAACCGGTCGACAGAGGTTGTGGTAGCTTTCTTTAATTGTTGTCGGTGTTTCAGAAGTGCCAGTGTGTCGCTTGAAAGGTAGCTTCGAGTTTCTAATGGAAGGATAGCGAGATCTGCCGAATTCCGGACAAATTCACATAGATCTTCGTAGCCATTTTGTGACGAACTTAATTCTGGAGGGCAGTTGTTAGAGATCGCATATTTGAAAAGATCGCGGTCTAGGTGGCGTCGAATGTCGTGATCACCCAAAGAGTTGAAAACACGCTAGATGCCGAGCAACCTCGAGAGCAAGCTGGCTTCCGAAAGGGGTACTCTACTATCGACCATATACACGCGATGAATGAACTGATTGAACGGTGTAATGAATATAAAATACCTCTCTTCATTGCATTCATTGATTATGAGAAAGCCTTCGATACAGTAGAGACAAATTCATTGTGGAATGTTCTCCAAGAGCAAGGGGTACATGGACAACTAATAGCACTTCTTCGAGGGATATATGCAAATGCCCAGTCACTCATCAAGGTTGGAGGAACAAATATCCCTATAAAAGTCTGCCGAGGAGTTCGCCAAGGTGACACCATCTCACCAAAACTGTTCACGGCTACACTTGAACACGTTTTCCGAAAATTGAAGTGGAGTGATTATGGAATTTCTGTCAATGGAAATCAACTTACAAACCTACGCTTCGCAGATGATGTTGTCTTGGTCGCAAAATCAGCGCAAGAACTACAAGCAATGATTACTGACGTCGACAAGCACTCAGAGGCCTGTGGCTTAAAGATCAGTAGTAGAAAAGCGAAGATATTGACAGAAAGCACAGCGATAATCACCCTTAGAGGCACCCGAATCGAAAACGTGGAATCCTTCGTGTACCTTGGACAGAAGATTTCGCTTCATCGAAACCACTACCAAGAAATTCTCCGTCGAATCCAAGCTGGATGGAACTGCTTTCGTCGTTATGAGGAATTCCTTTGCTCTAAAAGGGTAGAGATGAAGTGGAAGCGCAAATTATTCAACCAGTGCGTTTTACCCGCAATGCTGTACGGAGCCGAAACATGGGTGCTGACAAAAGCCGCAGAAAATAAACTTGCTTCGGCACAAAGACGAATGGAACGCCGCATAGTTGGAGTACGACTTCTGGATAAGAAAACGAATGCATGGTTGCGCGGAGTTACTAAGATTAAAGACGTGTTAGCTAGTGCAATTGAACGGAAATGGGCTTATGGCTGGGAGCTTGCCAGATCAACGGATGTGAAATGGTCTCAGGAGCTCATGGAATGGCGTCCTCCTTCGAAACGATCAGTTGGCCGACCGAAGACACGTTGGCGTGATGATTTTCAAACACTACTCGGAACATGTAACTGGCAATGCACAGCGAGAGTCGTGACGAAAAAGGAATGGATTGATCTATTGAGGTGCCGCATATTGTAAAATATTGATCGGCAGCTAAATGTAAATGTAAACATAACAAAGAAAAGGAGGGACCAGATTGTTAGAAAACTGAACTTGTTTGAAATCCAGACATCATTGACAAACCCTTCAATTTTGAGGAAACGTGGCCAATAAGTTTGTGCATGTTGCAGATACTAAACATAACACAAAAAAAGACGGATCAGATTGGTAGAAATCTGAACTTGTTTGAACAATCTTAGACATGTTCTACGTAAGCATTCGTGTTTTCACTCTCTGCTCCCTCTTCGCTCTGAACGTTTTGTGCGCATCTCTCTACCACTCCTGATTACTGTAGCGTCCACCACAGAGCAGGCGCGGTAAGCGTGCGATACCCACACCTTCTCCGCACCTGCCCTGTGGTAGAAGCTACAGTAATATTTCTCGCAGTGGAGCGCGGAATCGCATAGGAGCGCGACATAGCTCCACAGAGGGTTTCAGCTGAACTTCGGTGCAGTCCTTGCAATTTTAAACCGATTTAATGTGCGCAACTTGCACAACTAGACTAAAATCTAAAAATTTGCTGTGGTCTTTCTCCTGTGGCAAGCAATTACATTCTACTTCTACCAATTACTGCGTCTATTCCTTATTACTATTACTCTGTGTTGCTGTACCGATTCACCATCATGGAACATTTTTGAGGTAGCGGCGAAGATCGTAATGTGGAACGTCTCATCCACAGCTCGAATAATGTGTTAGGGCATGGACGCTTTCCTTCACGATGTTTCTTGAATAGAAGCCGTAACCCATTCTGCCAAAGTAAGTCAGTGCATACATAGGATAGTGTAGGGATCGCAGGACGAGAATTAATCATAAAGAGAGAACACAACGTACCCTCCCCCCCCTTGCTTTTTCGCTTTGCTCCTCTAAATACGTACAAATGGTTCGAAATATCGCACCTGTGCTTTACCCTGGTGACAACAAAGTCTTTGACCAAGCTTCGCAAGCCATAGAAACCCCTGTAGGTTAGACTGATGGACCAAAATTTGATGGGAGTTTACTCATTCCATAAGCTTCGAAAACCACCGATAGGTTTTTAGCAATGCTCCAGCCTTTCCGATATAGGCCTCAAAGCCCTCAGGAGCCGCATAACCTTGAGCACGCACCTCCGCAGGGTCAATCCTACCCTACAATTCTCACAGGGTTCCGGCGATAGGTCCTATAATTTTATGGGAGCAAGGCTAGGGTCTGCGCTATAAAGCAACTAAACAGTTACATCAAGAGAAGTTGGTATTAGGGAGTATGAGGAATATCCCATGAACGCGTCACACTCACCAAAGTGACCTCTCAACCAGTGTCTCATGAATTTTTCTTTGAAAGCAGATGGAAATTTGCTTCAAAAGACACTTTCAATGCATATTATGTGCGGTTGGAACTTAGCAAAAATACCTAACTACGGACCCCTCCACTGACGGTTAGAGCACTGACTTCACTTCTATGTTTTCACAGAGAACTGCAACGATGAGCACTTGGTCGTTTTTGCTCCATGCAATGACAACAATAGAAAATATTTCTAGCAATAGAACTGCCTTTCGTGATTTCCAAAAAATTATTGGCATTTAATGTGTTTTCTGCAAAACTTCTCTGCTAAGAATTCGTATCAGACTTCATCTAGCAGCCCCGTTGATGGCGAGCCCATCATTTTTAGTAGTAAATTCATCCCCGCCTCCGAATTTTTTCAATGCAGTATATGCATATAGTATATTATGTATACAATGCTCTTTATTCCACCAAAAGTGCAATTCAATTTGCAATTTTGGTGGAATATAGAGGACCATATCGAGTATCAGTTGCAACATTCGTCATATCAGTTCTGCTTTCCAGAAGAGGGTTACATCAACTAATGCAGTGGAATGTTCCAGTATTGGGTCCTCTCAAAAATTATCAGTGAGGATGCTATGGCTTAGAAGACATAGGAGATGCTCAATTCTAGATAAGTCTGAAGCATTTCAATAGTTTTTCTGCGTAAAGTGAGCGGAATCGAACTTTCTCGTATGCTTTGCGGGAAATGAGCAACCGCATCTTCGCATCAGTTTACTTTGTGATGCTGTTATTTTATTTAAAGACTCTAACACTGTGCCAAATATTAAAGTTCTGTTGGCAGCAATGTATGCAACACAACCAACAACATTGCCACTAATTGTTCACCGAAGTTCCCAGGAAAAATTTTTGTAAAACTTTTGGCCAAAGACTTTGTTGTCACCCTGTACAAAGGGACTCCCGCTCGAAAATGATCAAGATCAATTAACTCTTTTTCACCCAAGAAGGAAATGAGGGGTGGGACGAGATGGTGATTAGAGAGTAATGACAAGGCAGGAGAGTAGGAATAATTAACAGAGCGCAAGACAGTCCCGCTAGTTTGGGACAGGAAAAAAAAATGGGAAAATTAACATGTAAAGTAAATGGCGTTGAGCAGGGTTTTTCGCTTTTGTTATTTTTCTCCAATGGTTCTCCTCAGTTTTCAGAACTGGCCGACACACATGTAGCCGTGTCTGTCTTACTTTGCGGAAGCAACTCGGATCACAGCAATCACGTCGTGTTGTGACGTGAGAAAGTCCTGGGCGTGGCTCCCCATAAAGGCCCATATCTCCAGAGTGGAGCGGTCGCGTACTGTGAAATAATTGGCCACTCTCCCCTTGATTGGACCGCTGTTGTTATTGACCCCAGTGCTTGCCAAGGTGTTGTAGAGCAGCTCCTGATAGAGGTCGAGGCGAGAGCACCCTTTCGCAATTGAAGATGTAATTGCAGCAACAAGCACTTCCTGGTCTTTCAATAGCCATACAGTAGTACTTTCGGGAATCTCTACTATGCCAGCGGGCTATCATCAGCGATAAGGAATAGGAAAATTTACATTTATACATTTGTACATTTACATTTGTAAGAAATTACATTTATTGGTTTTGATAGTGAGCACAGCATTTCAGATTTAATGGGCTGTAATCCAAAGAAGAAGCATTAGTTAACAATGTAAATGTCAATAAGTCCGTCGTAGTTCATAGTTAAGATGAACACCGGCTGATTTCCATTCTTTGCCTGGATTTCATTAGCAATGATAAGTTTGCTAACGACCACAAGAAAAAGGGGAATGTTAGCGTTGCTGGAATGGAATCAGCCAGGTTCATCTTAACGAATTTCAGCTACTAGTAGCAATCATCACAATAAATAACACCAGTTCCATAGCGATCACATTAGAATAAGGCTACCAGTATCAAATGAGATCGGTAACACATAAATTATACAAATCATAGACAAGATTGAGAAAGTCAGTAGCAAATAAAAACTACCCCAATTCACAGAACCGAGAAAAAAAAACGGAGGAAGCGAATGTACAATCGATCAAAATAGTAATTTATGGAGAAGACAAAGCACCATTGTTTTACTAACAAATATTTGAGCCCACTTCTTACTCATTTTCATCATTATTTCCAAACATGTCCGGGCTTAGCTCCGCATCCACTTGTGGTGCTGGACGTTTCGCTTGTCTCTGAAAATTATGAAGTGTTTGCCATCGAATATAATATAGTGGAATACATCGTGAACTAATACTTACATTGCTTGGAAGCCATTTCTTCTCACTTCCATCATACGAGTAGGAGCGCACGTCACTTCTAAATATTTTAGCTATCTTAGGGCTCTGTCATTTTGATATATCGATTTAAAGCGTTCTTAAAAACTTACAGTGCCACCTGTAATGCTTTCATCAAATGTGGACACCATAATCGGCGCTCCTTAATTACTTCTTCGAGGCTATGACTGCGCTCTTCTTCAGTAGGACCCAGGCTCTTGTGGAAAATGCAACAACATATTTTTAGTGTCGAATGTAAACGAAAAGTGTGTTAATCTAATATTTTGAATACCTTGATTGCTGCAGATTCCTATTCTTTCTGGATTTTAACTCATAGTGTCCGTATCCCAACATGTCTTAGCCAAACCCTGAAATTTGCTAATAATTTGTGAATTGTCGTAAGTATACTGCGATTTTCTCACCTACTAAGGCGAACTGGACTTCCGCTGGCAAATTTCTTGCTCACTCGTACAGAGTACTCGTTGATTTTTCCCGGGGGATTGGTGATCTGAATTGAAATGTTTGTGGCATTCCCTGGCATTCACTTTCAGCATAATAGTAGTAGCAATGATAGTGCCACGGATATCCCTCATTTTAGGGATTCCAGCCGATTTGCTGCGAGGCTACGTGGCGCGACCCCAGGTGGCCGATAGGGGGTTACACGCGGACCAAAAGCAGCCGTGCGCTTGCCCTGCGACGTGGGTCGATCTATGGGATGGACTCCTTAGTTCTGCTGTGCTGGATTCAATCTATACAGTCAGCATTTGAGTGTGAACATATGCTCACACGCGTGGGTGTATGGGATTGCTTGATTGCAGGCTGTATCCTGCATATTGGGTCCAGACAAAAGCCCACATTCTAACGACTGGGAAGTGCATGAGAGGCGATTAGGGGCCGCCTCTAACAAATAAGTCCCTTGTCCACCTTGGGTAGGAATTTCTCCCCCTCAACGATTCCGGCGTCAGACTCTGCGACAAGTCGGCCGATGGATACCATGTCGCGTCCGGACAAAATCATGGATTGTGCTATTAAAGAAATTCGAATGAAGCTAGGGCGTACCCCGGAGGCGACGTGCTTCACCACTATAGTCCGGGTGTTGCGAAAAGTAGGCAAGGACTGTTGGCCGTCAAAGGCCACTCGAAGGAGCAGAAGTATCGCACGATCCGTCTAGCGTCAATCAACATCGGGACGTTGACCGGAAGAAGCCGCGAACTTGCCGCGACGCTGAAGAAGCGGGGAGTTGACATCGCCTGCGTACAAGAAACGAAATGGAAGGAAGCGAAGTCGCGCGATATCGGCGATGGCTACAAGCTTATCTACCATGACACGGAATCTGGCAGCAATGGTGTTGGCATCATCGTCAATGAAGACTACCGAGTTTTCGTCACCAGCGTCCAGCACGTTTCTGACCGCCTGATGTCCATTAAGATCACCACAGGAAGCAACGCGCTAAGGATTGTCTCTGCATACGCACCACGATGCGGATGTACCGATGACATGAAGGAGTGTTTCTACCGCGATTTCGAAGTACTACTTCAGGGCTTCGATGAGAACTATAGCGTAATCATAGGCGGAGACTTCAACGGGCACGTCGGGACCGCTAGAGATGGGTACGAGAGATGGCATGGAGGACAAGGCTATGGCACGCGAAACGAGGAAGGAGCGATGCTCCTTGATCACGCCGTTCGACAGCCGACGCCGACGTTCGACAGCTCCGCGACGGAACACTGGTCATCCTCGGAGAAAAGTTCTTTTCAAAAAATGTTGGAAGTGTTGGCTTTGTCGTGCACCCATCTGTCGTCCATCTCGTCGACTCACACGAGATCCTGTCACCTCGTCTAGCCATCCTCCGTCTTAACCTTCCTCGTCACAAGTCCGTTCGTATCATCAACTGTTACTCACCAATGCTAGCAGCTGATGAGGACGAGTTGGACAGCTTTTGCGAGAGGTTGGAAGAAGTCATCCACAGCGAAAAGTCCTTCTACAAATTCGTTGTTGAGGACTTCAACGCCAAACTTGGGGAGGCTGAAGGAGACGAGTACAGGATATGAAAGTTCGGATTAGGAGACCGGAACGAAAATGGTAGTCGTCTCGCTGGGCTTTTGTCCTCTGCACGCCTCTTCCATGGAATTCTATTTTCATGAAGAAGGAGCGCCGCCGGTGGACATGGGAATCACCCAACGGTACGACTCGTACGGAGATCGACCACATACTTACCAACCGAAGGTGGTTTCTATTTAATGTTTCAGTAGTACCATCATTCTGCTGTAGATCCGATCACCGTCTCCTCCGTGCAAAAATCCGATTCAGCTGCAAGATGGAAAAGAACATCTGTCACCGTGGAGGAAGAAAGAAGTCGTGTACGACGATACCGCCCTTGCTGAGTCTCTTTCCGAACACGACTAGCACATCATGGAAGACCCCACCGAGGCCTACGAGATGCTTCAAGGGTGGTATCGTCGTATACGACTTCTTTTCTTCCTCCGCGGGGGGGGAAGTTCTTTTTCAATTTTCCGGTGAATTGGGATTTTTGACCGGGGAGGAGGGGGAT
>KN726267.1:26041-57470 GCA_000816745.1 Ancylostoma duodenale
GTGAATGGTGGTCTTGAAAACTAGAAAATGACCGAAAAATTAACCAACCTGTTCTGCTGTTTTCTCCAGCTTTTTTTAAAGGGTTCCTTGGAGTTGCTGCGGCCCGTCATGTCACTCCTGATACGAAACAGCTAGATATACCTTCAAAAAATCATTCCGCCCTAGTTTTCTACCTGAGATGTTAGCTGCATACGAGATAGTAGTGCACCGAATATATCCAATACTCATACTTTCCCACCCTAACCACCAACCACTGTCCGTATATGTCCTTAGAGTCCTTGTTTTCTGTCTCACGATTAGAAGCTCTAGCAAGCAAAAAAGGGCAACATTCTCTCATTACTAGAATATTTTCTCATATTATATTTTACCTAGAAAAGGCAGAACAATGAAGTACAGAACAATAGTGTTTCAGGTCAGTATTGGTCGAAGTCAGTCCTACTTCAGAGCGCCTTCAGTAAATTAAAGGGATTGTCACAGTCATTGGTCAAAATTCCCATTTTTCTGCAAGTTATACCATTTCCGAATTAGTCAAATTAATCGAACAATCAAACGAATTCAAGACCGAATTTCGAATTTATTCGATTATTAAACAGTAGAAAAACCGAATATGTTTGAAAATTCGATTCAAAGTGTCAAAGTGAATTCGAAATTCGATTATTCGAAAAAGTTTCAAGTCGAATAAATTCGAAATTAGACTATTCGAGAAAAGTAAAAAATCGAATAAATTCGAAATTCGGTTTTTCGAGAATAGTGAGAAATCGAATAAATTCGAAATTCTCAGGCACACGATCGTCCCTTGCTATGCACTATAACGGCCACCGCCCCGACAGCGGCAGAATGAAATTCTTGGAAAGTCACAACACAACTACTACCGCCCGTTGGGTTGCAGAATAAGTGAGTGCGGGGGTCCACTGCTGTGATAAGGGTGCGCCGGCGCCCAGAAGTGGGAATGAACAGAACAATAGCCATGACATCCGGTGAAAACCATTCTGGTTCATCTCCATCTCAGGACTCGTGAGGATTTTTGCTGTCTGATTCGAGCACTCAAAAGCATTGACCAGATGCTCGAAAGCGATTGGCGTCAATATCAAAATTCCGAAACGGGAACGGATATTCAGAAACGATCAGACCATAGGTGGCTGGTGGCATATCTCTCAGGTGCTTCATAGATTTTTCCAATGTGATACGGGTCCAACTTTTATCGCCGTAAATGTTCGAAAAAAGAATTGTCTCTTGTAAGTTTGAGTGCAGAGTGAACACAGTGCTTGCGGAAAAAGGCCATCGCCAGTTCCAACCCAATCGGGTTCAAATGATCAAACTGATCGTCCAGTAACCGAGTGGCTGTCCATACTTCCGGAAGATGGTTCAATATCACAACAGAAAAAATGCGGGCAAGGCCGTAGATGGAGTTACAACTAAGATTGGTACATGGCACAAAGATAGGAATAATGTCACAAGTTTTCTTCGACGTGGTAGATCTGACGATGACGATTTGACCATTCGCTTCAATTGTACCAGGGTATGTCCAGTTGACGAAACGAGGTTTGTCAGTTCTTGGGTGGTTGCTGAAACAAACCGTATTAGCAAGAATGAAGGTTGTTAAGCAGTTCTTGAGCAGCGGTTTTGATTGTTCTGTGCATGCAGGTTTTCTACCCCTCTTACCCCTAGTAGTGTTCATCCTTACTGGAGTGTCATCAATCTGAGGTGGTATTTTCATTAGTTGATCAAAGGGTATCTGTACTGGTCCCACATTTTTGCCAATCAGTGTAACCAGGGCAGAGTTTTGGCTTGCTACGATTACTCGGCATGGACCACTCCATTCATTGGTGAGTTTGGGAAAACGACTCTTGTGCTTTTCAGCTGGCATTCGAACGTACACTCTATCTCCACCCTGGAATCTCACGGACCTACATATATATCTTCCATTTCATATCGTATTGATTTTTCATTTCTTTCCCGTATTTTTCAGTAGCTTCTTGAACACATTCGTGAGCCAGTTTTAGTCTACGAAAAAATTCTGTTTTGTATTGGTCGTAATCTACTGTGTTTGGAGACAATTGATCTGGTGGTATTTCTGATGATGAGTATATAGAACTATGTCCATACAGTAGGAAGTGAGGACTCTCTCTGTGGAGCGGTGAGGGGTGCAGTTGTAGATCTAGATTATGTGTGGAAGAACTCTGTCCCATTCTGCTGCTACATTTGTCTCTTTCGCAATCATAAGAATGATTGTCCCGTTTACTCTCTCCGTAATGCCTTTCTCCCTTGGACAGTATGCCTTGGCGAATCTTTGTTCTATACGCATAATTGTACACAGTGAAGAGAAGATGTCGTTCTCAAACTCTGTGCCCCGGTCTGACAGTATGGTTTCTGGCCACCGTCCATGGGAACATGTCCAGTTGTTAAAAATCGCTTCAGCAACGGTTTCGCTTGCTCGTCTGGTATTGCATACGCCTCCAGATATTTTGTAAAGTGGTCTACGACGGTGACTATGCACCGGTTCCCTCTTGTGGTTAGTCTCATTCCTAGGATGTCCACCCCAATTAATTCGAAAGGTTTGCATGTTATAATTGGTTTCAAAGGAGGAATATTGTGAGTATTTGCATTTGTCAAGAAACATTTCTGACATTGTCGGCTCCGCTTTATAATATCTTGGTGCATTCAGGCCAAAATGCAACCTTTTTCAATTTTGCAAAAGCTTTGCGCCCTTGAAAGTGACCAGCCATCACTTCAGAATGATACTCCTCAAAAATTTTGTATCTTTCTGATTGTGGAACTACATCTACGGTTGTCCCCTCTTCTAGTATTAGCCTCAGCGTCAGGTTTTGTGTCGTGATTTTTGTCATATCCCGCATGTGAGGGAAAATATGCGGTTTTGGAAGTGAAAGCAGAACGAAAAAGAGTTTCTTCCGAGATGTTGCTAGACAGAAGCTGTTCCTAACACATCGAAGTATACCGCTCCTCGTATTTTTGGAGGAAAATGCATGGCTAGGGCTAAATTATGATATCTTTTGATTGTAAAAGATTTGCCACTGTTCCACTGTTTACATAAGGGGCTTCAATTGATGCGAAGAGAGGATAAATTCTGTAATTCCGTCAACGATGCCGATGAATACCCAAGAAAATTGTGGTTTTGGGATTTTCTTTTTGAAATTTCTCCGAAGAGTAGCATACGTGTGTCAATGTAGCGAAATTTCATGCTGTTCCCATCTTGCCTTGCCATTCCGTTGCTCTTTCATTTTTTTGACAGAGCTCTCCTCTACTTTTTCATTTTAGATGTCCACATTTATCATAACTTCGCAGAAGCGTTATGTCTTCCTCGAACTTCTTCTTACACTTCTTTTTTCCTATCGATTTTGAGTATCTTTCTCTTGCACCACTGTTCCCAATGAACAGTCAAATCGTAGTACACATTTGACCTTTTTTAGCGGAAGAAGGCGCCAACCATTTGCTGAGCGCGAGAACACAGCTCTCGTTCAGCTGTACTGTGAGACCAGGGAGGAATATGTATAACCGGGAGTTTGAAGAAGGTAAGCAGTTCCAAATCTTCCTGAGAAACAAATCGATGGTGTTGGAAAAAGCATAGCCAGTTGTTTGTTGCAGTTAAGAGTCTTCTTTTCAGCGAGCAAGATGGAGCCATCTATCAAGCAGATGAAGCTTAAAGAGTGGGCCACAGAGATCAGCAGCCCAGCCTTGGAGTCTGCGAGATGAGCGAGAAGCAGATCGAAGAGAGGCTCCGAGCCGACATGAAGTGAGTGTACAAGTATGTCGCAGAAATGGTGAGCACAAAATTCGCAACTTTCTTCTTCTCTAATGTTTATTCTGCTTCCAGAGGAAGAAATACACCGGGAATGGGGGCAGGAAGGGACCGCAGGTGAAGCGTCCGCCGCATCAGCTCATGCCCCTTTATGAGGTAACCCGTCAGAAGCAACTAGTGACAGAACTGCCCACAATTCGTAAGTGTTTAATCATATTCATTCCTGTTAAAGCAAGGATTCCAATTCATTTTCATTCTACTTTCAGAGTGCGAAGAATACGATGAGCAGCCAACCGCCAGCAAAACGATTTTGAAAGTGAAGATAGGGTGTTTGCTGTTCTTTTTACCTTGTTTTTGTGCTATTTCATCGCCTACTTCACTCGGGTCGAGGCGAAAGCCCCGCCGCATCAGCCGCTCTATGAAGTCAACGAGCCACGATTGGTGAAGTCGCCATCTCCGCTGTTGATGGAGGAGCAGCAAAAGACCCGTGAATCATGATTCCTGAAAAAATGCCAAAGCTTGGAGAAGGAGTCGTCACTCCTGCGAAGTCCAAGAAGAATGGTACGAGGAAGAAGAGCATTGCGATGAAAGTGATGCTTTGCGTTCTTTCAAACTAGAGCTGTTTACCATTGTTTTCCATCGCACGAGGGCCAAGGAAATGATGTCCGTATGTACACTGACTTCTCTGTACTTGAACGAATGTTGTTGTTTTTTATTCAGCGTTGTTACTACTTTGTTTCTCTAATTCGTTGAGTGGCACTGTTATTATATCTTGTTATCCCTGCTTATATTTTTTATTGCGGAAGACTGTGAACCAAAGAATTTTTCCAAAGAAGAATAGTGATATAGACGTTGTTCCAGTACATCATATAATAAGCTATACATGGTATGTAGTATATAACATGAAGAGGATAATTGTCCACGAACCAAGGTTATAAGTATGCACAAGTATACACTATACGGTATGTAGTTCAGCTGAAGAATGTGTCGATGATATGATGCCTCATCGCAGCACCGGCGGTACTGTCACGTGGTGCTTCGGTGTCTAGAATGAGGAAGTCGTCCACTTCTTCTTCCACGGGCCTCTCCAACTCAAATTCGGGCTCGTTTAATTCTATGCAGACGTTGGCGCAGCATGCAATGATAATCTTCGCGCAACGTTCGGGCTCATATCCGAAAATGGAGGTTCAACGAATATTAATGTAACCATTAGTTGACATACCTCAACTCATGATGAAGCATGAAGAACTGGCCCTTTAGGGATCCAACTGCTCGTTCCACGACCGCACGTCCAGCGCCCACTGTCTTGGTGTATCGATCTTCTGCAACAAAGGAAAGATGACAAGGCGTTCGATTCGCCCTTAGAACTGGCTTGAGTAGAAAAGCTTCCGCAGCGTATGCGCTGTCTGCCAAGACGATCACTTCTTTCTCTCTTTGCTGAAACTCCCTGTAGATCCGGCTTTCGTTTTTTTTAGTTAACAGCTCACTCGGGAATCATGGACATGGCCGGGGAACTTCGCGCTGGCCCAAATTATCCATTGACTAGCATCAGAACTGATGATCGAATGAGTAATAGTCTTTCCTGAATAAAAAAACAGCATTGAAAACGAAAATGGATGTCGGTTACGCAAACCTGTTCACATACGAGTCCTCGTCCACTACTGGTGCTATAATTTTGATGTGGGTCCCATCCAATGCGCCGACCACTCCCAGAATCCCACAGTTTCCGAAAAACCTTGAACAGATAGTTGAAGCTTACTCCGAAAACTTGTGTGCACTATATGGTTATCTCACGCCATCCTCGTCTCTGCGAGCCTGTCCGAGAGTCAGTAAATGATTCTCCCCCTCTTATTGTAGAGAACATCGCTTACTCCAGCGATGACCCTGGGGACTGTTGCCTGGGAATACCCATGAGTTTTCCTCTGAATGAAAAAAAATGTTATCTGTAGTTAGACTAGTTAGACTACTGGACACCGTTACAGAGATTACCTGAATACTACCGAGCCAAAAACATCCATGAAAATTAGGTTTCTGGGCCGGGGTGAGTGCCGCGTATCGCTTTGTGGGAGACTTCAAATCGTCTTTGAGAAGAAAGAGGACGAACGCGAATCCTCACCTGCTAACGCGGAATTGCTCGCGGAACCGCTCATCGCTGAGCATTTCCATGGGGTCCCTGCGCGGCAGAATATGCCGCGGAGCTGCAGCCCTAATCACGAGCTCATTCTCATCCCTCTCATCGTTTTCCACAGGTTGAAAATGTGCCCATCAACTAATGATGACTACCAATTCCATTTCCGATCTGAGTACCACTATTCAATGGAACAAAAGCAGTAGCTGTGTAGGTGGCCCACCCGACAGAATTTCATGGTTTCTCAATAAGATCGTGAGTCAACTGATAACAAAGGTACCAGGTCATCTCTCCAACACCTACGAGTCCATCGATCAATTGCGAAAAGCAAAATTTGAACAGAATAGTGTTATCGAGTCATTTGACGTTACATCGCTGTACACTAATGTTCAAAACGATGAAGCCCTCCAGGCGTTGTCAGAGATGCTGGATAGTCACTGTACCACCATCAATACCTTTGGACTCAGTAAGGCGCGTATCATGACCATGATGAACGAGTGTTTGAAGTGCAACATCTTTAAATGGTCGGGATCCTATTTTTCACAAATACGGGGTCTCGCCATGGGTCAAAGGCTAGCACCAGTTCTCGCAATCTGCTTCATGAGTAGAATAGAGCAACCAGTGCTGACTCGTATGCCGCAGATGTACTGTCGCTACATCGATGACTGCTGCATAGTAACATCAACACAGTCCGAAATGGACGAGTGTTTCAGAATTCTCAACCAGCAGTCACAGTACATCAAACTCACACGAGAAACACCGCGAAACGGATGGTTACCTTACCTGAACACACAGGTGAAGTTATCCAACGGCATATGGAACATGAAATGGTATCGCAAGGAGAGCTCCAAGAATATTCTCATTAACGCCAACTCCGCACACCCAGCAGCCATGAAGCGTACCGTTATACGGAACATGTTCAAGACGGCAAAGAAAGTGTGCACTGGCGATGATGAGCGCTACGAATCGCTAAAGTTGGCCTCCCAAATAGCTAGCAGCAATGGTTACTCGGTACCACATCGTTCACATAAACATCCTGTGAACCGTAACCGCAATCAAAACGGAAACAGGCTCCCACTTTGCCTACCCTTCATCTCGGAAGACGTTAGCGCGGAGCTCAACTACAGGACGATGTTGTATTGGTGAACATACCTAATGACAACATCAGAAAGCAGTTAGTTCGGAACAGGCTCTACGATAAACAATGTATATCAGAGCACTGCATTGTATGCCCGCATGGAAGGGGAGGTGACTGTGCAAAAGTTGGGGTCATATACCAAATTGAATGTTTAGATTGCAACGCGCTATATATAGGGGAGACCAGGAGGGCGCTTTCTGTACGTATGAAGGAGCACTTGGCGAGTAAAAGGCGAGGAAGTCTAGTGTCGCCGCTTGGTAAGCACAGGAACGAAGCGCACGGCGGGAATGATTTCGCTGTCAAATGTAAGATCCTGGCACGCGAAGATGAGATTTCGGCTAGAAAAGCGCTTGAAGCCTTCTGGATTACTGTAAAGGATCCAGTAATGAATAGCAAGAATGAGTGCTTATCAGTAACAAGTGACTTTCTGCCCTACATATCGTTATGTGAGCTGTAGACCGTACACAATATTGAATATGAACGGTGGGGTGTCGCTCACTTGTCCGCAACGACGGTCACAACTGGTGCTGACTTTTCCGCAGAAACGGTGGATATAGGGTGGGTCTATCTTTCGTCCTGAGAGTTTTCGAGGTAGTAAGCTGGGGAGAAGGTTGAAACTAGCAGAGTGGGAGGAGACGTTTGGCGGTCTAGAACGCAGATAAAAAACTGTGAGCCACTTTTAGGCCTCCGAAGACGACGGTTAC
Source organism: Ancylostoma duodenale (assembly GCA_000816745.1). Lineage (NCBI taxonomy): Eukaryota > Metazoa > Nematoda > Chromadorea > Rhabditida > Ancylostomatidae > Ancylostoma > Ancylostoma duodenale. The sequence goes on from KN726267.1 coordinate 33,769, forward strand.
GTCGAAACGTCAGGCGAAATAATAAATATATCCACTAACAACCTGGTCAGGTTCAACACAGTATAGAGTTTATATCGAAGAATGCCCAGGTTTAAAGAGGGAAGAACATTGAGATTAATGGAACAAAAGCAAATATTGTTTTTGAAAAAATGAAGATGAATGAAAAAGAAAAGAAAGGGGGTTCAAGAAGTGAAACAGTGACAGAACTGCGAAAGAATTCGGTTGTGAAAGAAGAAAAGCAATAGGAAACCATGAGCCTCAAAGAGCATTGCTGGGAACAAACGTGAGACGTGAGGCAAAAGGGATACAAGAAAAAGGGAAGAAAAAAGAACAAAATAAGTAACGAGCAAGAGTTTGAAAGGAGAGGCAAAAAATGGTAATGAAGAGAGAAGTTAGAGAAAGAAGCTGTCGGCATCAATAAACTAATAATAAAGATGATGAATGAACGAAAAAAAAAGGAAGGGAAGGCAAAACAGTCAGCACAACGATTTGAAAGGTAACACCAAGGGGTACGCAAGCGGAAAAAAAGCGTAGGAGACATAACGAAGAGGAAGGTGGGCATCGGTGCCATGTAAATTATGCCCCAGAAGCTACTGACAAGGAAAAAAGTGAAAATGAAAGGTTGAAGAGGACTTCACCAATGAAGGATTCGATCAGAAAATTCAAATAAACATGTTCGAAAACATACTATTAGGTGCGTGCAAAAGTTTCGGGGCAGTTAGTGGTGTTTCACCGTTCAATGTCGTTTTGCTCATTGTGATTGCGAAATACTGCAACGATTTTCATGTGTGCTGGTAGTATGAAACTTCTGCTACCCATACCACTTTTGGCTCTAATCGAACGTTGCAACGTTGCTGTGTTATAGTTACAAAACTAATGCTATGTGCAGTCAGCAAAATCGTGGAATTTTGCTACCTCTGGACGATCTGGACGATCAGCAAGGAAAGTGACCCATAGCATCAGTAACGCGTTTTTCGAGAATATCTTCTCTAAAATGAAAGGAGCTCATGGGTTTATAAGTAGTCTGAGCGGAGATGAGAGTTTGAAAAATGCTGCACAAGCTGCTCAGAGACCTGATCGTCACAAGGGCTCCCGAAAAGAGCAGGTTAAACTAGACACTATGCGAAGTGCGCGGGACATTATGGGGAATTTAGCCAACTATGCTGCGTCACTGCAAGAGAATCAGTAAGAAGAGGAAGGTGATTAAATGGATATTGAATGAGTCGAGCGAAAAACGCCAATGCTCACACTGGCAAGTCTGCAGATTTTCCACCTACAGATTCCCCAACAACTTGTTTCTTGGGAGAACTTTTATTGTTGATAGAGAATGGGTTATGTGCGACAATAAAAGGAGGCCGTCCCTGAGTCTAGGCTTCAGCGACCCACTTAAAAAATAGGCAAACCTACGTTACTCTCTAAAAAATTTTTTGACCATTAATGGTCATCAATGTGAGTCACCCGCAATGAAACGAGTGCTAAATAATCGCCCTGTAATACGCTCCGTTGTCTAAAGTAATCGTGGGGAGACTCCTAAGTATAAGGCCGAAACAGGCGAACGTACGTGGTCCGATGCTTCTGAGGGATGACGCATACCAGCATGTTGCAGTGTGAACCGTATAAAAGAGTGGCCATTTGTGCTTCGAAATTCCAACCTAATATTTATCACATCTTGAATCTGTATCTAACAGACTGTCCCGATTTCAAGCTTCTACGGCGTTAGAATCGCTGTAAAACTTTTAATGAACAGACCCTACTCAAAAACGACGTGTGCCGCTCTTCCGAGTATAAACCTGTCAAATTTTTAGCTTCTGGGAAAATATTCACAAGCCATATTGGCAACATCACGCGGATGCTTTCTGATTTGAATGGAATTATTGACTTTGAGCCAAGTTATGGCGTTTTGAAAATTTAGGTGCAACTGCCCGGAACTTTTGCACGCACCTAGTACTTCAAAATTCACATGCACGACCCTCCATTCCATAAAGTTGGTGATGTCGTTGATGCAGCACTGCTTCGCGCAAATCTGAGATGAAAAAATATCAACAAACAAAATTACTGGAAAAATAATTGCTATGAACTTCACATGAATGGCGGTTGGGCGCATGTAATTACCAAATAACATGTGTGCATGGAGAAAAGGACGAATATGAGAGGAGCTAACACAGTGAGAATGGGTTCTGCAAAAATTCTGTTGAAATGAGGTAATTTTGCAATTTCTCTCTACTGTGGGGCGAGTATTCTGCGTTCACGTACCATATTTTCGCGACGTCCGCAGCGCAAACCACAGGTTTGGCTAGGCTAGCTTGGTTCGGCTAAACAAGCCAAGGTTTGCGGTAGCCGGCGTCATGGATCAAAAAACGACGCTAACAACGCTAGCTAGCCCATGGCTAGCGTGGTTGGCGTTTCATGAGTCCCAGCCTTGGAGGCCGAGCCGGTGGCGGAACTTTGGATGCCAGATTCGGCACAGAAGACAGAGAAGCGGTCCGGCTCCTGGTTCCTCGGTAAGCCAGTACTGAGGGATGAGCGCATGTTGAATAGACACCTGAAACGCGTCGAGAAGAGGAGAGAGCTAGGTATGAACCGAGCCGCTGAAAAAGCCTTGGATAATTTGGATTTGTAGTGTTTATCTGAGGACAGATCCCGTGGCCGGGGGGGGCCATGTTGAGAAATGTCACGCAGCAGTAACTGGTAACGCTTCTGCACAGAAAAAACTGAATGTTCAGCTGTATTGCCACTTTGTATTGTGTATTTGATGTGTTTTGACGTGCTTTAGATTTTTGCGCCCTGGAGCGGCCATCAACCTAAATGGTGGCGGGCTCATTCATATAGGTCGCCCTATACTTAGCCTTTTTGACGTTGAGCCAAAGACCGAACCGCGCTAGACGTTCGCTTCAGGCCTGCCTCTGCCGTTCAAGGTTTTACTTCTGTTCAGGAGTGAGCATGACGTCATCGGCGTACAGCAGAGTCCATGGTGTCGTCCTTTGGAGGTCTCTCGTAACAGCGTCCATGATGACGACGAAGAGAAGCGGTGAGAGGGCTGATCCTTGACGCACATCCACGGAGATGCGAAATTCTTCTGACGTGCCTGCGATCGCCTGCTCGACTCTTTGGATCACTGACCCACTCGATGAGCTCCTCAGGAACGCCTTGCCAGCGCAGCGCGTGCCAAGTGACTTCGTGTTGTTATGCAGCAAAAAAAAGAACACTTTACAGAGTTTACAGAGTTCACTACGGTATCAATCCATATTCGAATGCGGTATCATAGCCTTATCAAATTCTTCATCTGACATGCTCAACCAATTCGTCGCGCCACCGAGTGCAAGGGTGTCCTCGTCGTCTTCTGTTTACGTGGTCGTATGGTATCCATGTAGTTGCTAGTTTTGCCCACTCGTTATCATCCATTTGTCAAATCTTTCCAGCCCATTGTAGTTTTTTCTTAGTGGCCTCTTTCGCCCAATCGTTGAGCTTTGTTAGTGCTCTCATTCTTTCACCGCTCCATCGATCCAGTATCGTCAGTCGTACCATCCGTCTCTACATCTTCCTTTGTGTTACTTTTTTTACTTACTTTGTTACTTTTTATTTTTTTAATTCCGAAAAAAAACACTTTGACCCCCATCATATCCTGAAATCTCGTCCGATTTGCTCATTCCGTAGCTGAGTTACGGTGAAGGGTTGCGTCTTCAACAGTGGCGCAGATCATAACTCATTGTCAGCTACAGTAGCTCTTTCCACGTAAGCAGACCGAATAAATATCCTTTTCTTGAGAGGCATACTTTTGTAGAGGTTTTATTTCTCCTCTTTTCGCCAGAAAAGTATGAAAGCTTGAAAATGATGACTTCTTTGGAAATCTACTCCAACCAGCTGATATGATGCAGAGTGGTTTTCGAATTACGCTTTCTCCATTTCCTTACATATAACCGTAGTTTTAACCTCATTATTCTCCCCGACATCTCAATATTATGTCTTGGGTAATTGGACGCGATTCAAATAAGGGAAATGTGAGCTCAGAAGAGTCACCTGCTGCCCTTTTACTATCGCAATCTATTTGTCTCCTTGCTATGTATGGTTGTCCAGGCCTCAAAACAGCAATTATGCAAGCATCATGAACAATAATGATGTTAGCAGAACTCATATACAGGCTAGTTGACGGGGTTGAGATAACGATTTTTAATTCTTGGTTGAGAAACGAGGCCTTCTATGGATGTCATTAACTCATTGTTGTGAACAAGGTGATGGCCGCCAGAGTGCTGGTTGAACGCTTCGGCGAACTAGTGAGCATGATGAGCTTACTAACACTGTTCTTTGCTCCAAATATATCGTCGAATCTGATGCATAAGCAGGAGTTTTACATATCGTTCCACTGAAAGTACGTGCTCTGCTGCACCTGTGGAGAAGGAAAGTCTTCTGAAAAAAAAAACAACCATGGAAGTTTTTGTCTTTTTTAGGTCTTTGTTCGGGTCTTCTAGTTCATCATCCCTTTCTCGAGAGGAGCAGCTGCGCAACGGTCAAATGCAATCTTTTCTTGACATTACAAGCGTTCATACTCTTACGAACCTTCTAGAATACAAGGCATGTCACTACTTGCTCAACGAATATCGCCATTTAGAACTTGGAACCACTTGGAACCATGTTTTAATGTGGACTCTAGCGTTCTTCTAGTTCTGCCACGAGACTGGGGTGATCCTTCATTTTCTCCCAGTTATACAAGAATAACGAAAGTGCGAGTTCTGGAGAGGAGTTTCGCCCACCAAGTAATGACGATGCTTGAATTGCTTGTGTTTTATCGCCTAGTCTTTACAGCCACGTCACTTTTCGCATCCTATCAATTTTCTCGGAAGAGAGTGGAGATGGACTAGCGTTGACGGCCTAATGAATGCAAATGCCTGACTGTGGTGATACTGCCTACGAACTTCGTCATTGGCTACAAATCGTCTTCGAGGGATTACGTCCCAGAATCGGCTTCAGCGCCGCCGATTTAATATCCATAATTGCACTCCTCTCTTTAGCTTGTCGCTCATCTGACCTAACACTTGTCGACGCCCAAATAAACTAGCTAAATAAGCAATAATTGCTTTCTATTTTCACATTCAGTAGGAAGTCCTGATTACGATGCGGAGCGGTTCTCAGTAAATCACCCACCAATAATCTCTACTGCTTTCTGTGATGTCGACCACCTTGCCGAGCGAGTCTCATGTGCATATGGAATAAGCTGATTCCTCCCGGAGCAGTTGTTTTCGCTATTCTCTGCATCCATCTATGAATTCTCTTTCTTGAATCTCCAATGATCCCTGAAAGGTAATTAGGAATTGCGCTCGGAACAAACAGTCATTCGACGGCACGCCGTTGAGAAATTTCAAGTTCGTGCTCTGTGGTGAGTTACATGTACACATGTCCCATTTCTGACTAGTATTCGTTTCACGGAAAAGATGGAAGTAATGCGCCACATATCTGCACCAAGTGTAGCTTTTCCCAGAACATTTTTTGTACTTTTAAAAGGTAATGATGAGCAAGTAGGTACAAAGGTGCATGAACCGGGTCTTATGTCGCAAACTTCAACGTGAGAGTCGTCTAAATTACAAAATGATAGCAACCAATTTGAATTTGACAGCAAAACGACGACTCTCGCCTGTGATATTTATGTGGTGTGGTGTTTGAGTTAGTGTATGTGTCAGAACTAATATTCGAACGATTTTAGAGATGAGCGGCATTGTCTTAAAAGTTATAATCGTCGTGATTTGTAATGTTTATTGACTAGTAATCTTCAAGAAGTTGGGCATGTACAATACCATTCCTTATTTTTGTCGCAAAATCCAACAACGAAGGGTTAATCCGTCAAATATAGTCGAAATCTTTGAGTGGAAGCGTAATCACATTTTGAAACTACCGATCCACAGCAGTCGAGCTTCTGAATCCAAATATTTGTCGAGAAATCCTATTGGAGCTGAAATTAATGGTGAAATTGATATTTTCACCTTTTATTTACTCTATCATTTTCTTGGAAATTCAGCACACTTTCACCTGTCATCAGAAAGGCAGCAAAGCAACTTTCTTGAAAAGGTGAGCAGCGGGATCGCACTAGTTGAGTGTGCTGCGGCATTAGCTGAATTGGTGCTAGAAGTTCTGTCATAAAATTTGCTCTGATCACTATGAAACTTCGGAGAAAATGTTCTTCTTTGGCGATTATGCATATCTACATATTTGTAGGTTGATAATCTGTAAGTTACCTTGACCATTAAATATATATGAAATCTGTACTTCCGGGAAACGTTATGAACTCGTAGTCTGCCTGTTCGTATCTGCATGACACGAAAATGGCGCATCATAGATTATCCGACTATGAAGTTCAATTTCAAAAGCTCTTTGTCCCATGAATTTTGGGCTGCCCTCCATTCGATTCGCGTCTTGTTCATGGCGGATCAATCCAACAAAATCAGGCAAGAATTAGGGTTGGTATAGAACGTTCATATATTCTTTCATTTGAGTTCTGTACAGCCGTTATTGTTCAAGAAGTGTAGATGTTATTTTCTAGCAGTCTGTAGTGTTTCCTCATCGATGCTGTTCTATATACTATGGAAGTCTAAATATTGGGTTGATGAAAAAGTTCCGCAACACTCTTTATTTCCATTTCTAAAACCCAGAAGCAGCTTGACAGATGGGATCTTCTGTTTGTATAAGGTAATATGTTCTTGAAGCTCTCAAGAGAAAGGCATACGAGGGAAGCTCTATCACTGTCCAGGTAATAATGCTTTCGGCCAGTCGAGTCTCACATCGTTCCTTTGTCTATTATGGTTTCCTGCAAAGACATCCTGTAAGAAGAGCCGAAGCCAATATATGTGCTGGGATTGAAGGGACCGTTATTCACCAATGGACGGCCCGTCGATGGTACCAGGGCTTCGAGTCTGACGAAATGATGCTTGAAAATCACTCACAGTCTGGACGTGCGTCGGCCGTTAATAACGACGATTTGCGGGACAACCTAAGGACGAGATCAGATGCCGACAACTGCAAGTTGGCGAAGACACTCTACTGCGACTATGCGCCCTTCATCAAGCATCCTCACTTACTCGGTTTTAGCAAAGTTGTCCGGACATGAATACCTCGTGTGTTGTGCGAATCTGATAAGTCAAGCCGGGTGAGCACCGAGGAGTCGATGTCTCTTCCTCCACATGGGAAGGACTTTCTGAAGGATAGTGTAAGTGGAGGTGGATGCTTCGTCCGTACGTAAACAACGCACAGCAGCGTCAGTGGATTCCGTGTCCCGAATCACTTCCAAAACATTCAAAAGCAGACTCGCCCAAGAAGAGATTTTTTTTCCATGTTGTCGGTGGAGCCACAAGGAATGCTTTACTAAGATCTCCCAAGTAGTGGCACCACCATAATGACCGTGGTGCTCTGCGCTACCCAGCTCTAGAAGTTGGCAGGTGCCATCCACGAAAAACGCACAAAACGAGCAAATGTTCATTTCCTGCAAGATGATGCTCACGCGCACTTTGCGAACGCAGGTCGTGAGAAAACTCAGAATCTCGGTTCCGGATTTCTGTCACTCCTATCGTACTCGGCAGTTCTGGCCCTTTCGGATTCTCACCTTCTTCTAACCATGAGCAACCATTTGTGAAAAATGAGGCCTGGCAATCAACAAGGACTCGAAAATGCGGTGTCCAAGTTTTTTGATTCCCAGCCTCCTGCGTTTTGGCAGGAAGGAACAGAGAAGCTGCCCAAAAGATGCGGAAGTTAACACACAGTAATAGTAAATGTAGCTTTAATTGAGATTTTGTTTTAATGAAGAAAACCATTTCTAAAGACTTCGTCGTAAGTGTTGCAGAACTTTTTCATCAACCCAATACCTTGACACTATGCAATTAATTCCTCTTCCTCATCATACGTAGCTTCTCTCTTCCTACCTCATCTCTTCACATTGTAAGTTTTTCAGTCTTCTCCAGTGAAAAAATTATCTCCATAAATGGTCTATATGTTTATCCACTACACTTTTTGTCAGCTACCCTTTTAAGTTGTAAGCTGAGACGTTTCCATCCAAAAAGCAGCGTATCAGCCGAGGTACATTCGATGCCCTCTCGCACGAACATTAAGCGATTATCTCTCACACCAGTCCGTATCTGAGCTTATTATGACGGCCGCTGTCTCCATGTTAACTCATTAACCACGATGTCAACGTAAGTTAACCAGTGATGCTGGGCAGCGTCTTTTCCCGGTGTGGAATAACATCTGATATCTACTGCAACACTAAATGGGCAATAGAAAAATGTAACATGGACTATGTCAGAATGTACTTCTCAACTAAGTTGTTCTGGGAGGCGTAGAGCATGGTAGCTGCTTTGGTTGCAAGTCGCTTGAGCTGGAGCAACACGGACATTTCCCTATTTCTCAATAGCTAGCGTACAGATGTGCACCGTCAAATTCTTTAAAACTCGTTTCCACGGATCCATCAACTGCATTCCATGTTCTGTATGAGGAACACACGGATAAGGATACTTACGTATGTTATTGCGAATGTGGAAGCCTGATATTACTTCTAGAGCTTCCTGTTGTTCGTGCGTTTCCGATTAAACAAGATGCTCGATGTTTGGCACAGTGCCAAACTAGTTGCTTCCTCATAATTTACTGCCTGGATGCATGTATGAGTGGGCTGAAATACTTTTCGAACACTCCCTTAATACTAGCTTTACAAAAATTTCGGACAGAATTTGTGCTATTCCACAATCCTCGTGCAGGTTCGGGAGTGGTTTTAATATCCCGAACAGATTTATGATGGGTTACAAAGTGCTTAGTACAGCGCTGCGTAGCGACGACTCATTAACAACATTGCTGCCTCGTCAACAAGTGTTGTGCTCTCCTGAAAAACGTGTCCTCCTACCCTATAAACAGGAGCCACGCCGAAGCCAGAAAAAGGCAAGATTCACATGCATTCATGAGCCACTCTTCGTACAAGGAAGGTTTCCCTTCACACGATCAGCGGAAGTAAGGTGACATGTGTGCAAGTTATATGGGATGTAGCGCCGGTGCTTGGAAGTATCATCGCCCCACTTCCGCCACTCATCCCCTTCCGGTGTTACGTCTGGCTCAGCTTTTAATGCTATTCCTAGGTACATCTCTCAATCCTCATTCATTTACGCTCCCTACTATGTAGCTTGACACTCAGTAAGTAGGTTGTGTTTTGGTTTTTCGGTTTTCGTCATCCCAATGTCTTATGTGTACGACAAGCACTGAGAAGGTGTCCTAGACACAGAAGTGATCTGGATCAGGAATGAGCGGAGGTTCGAAAGCTCGGGAGTTCCTGGATTCTGACATCACACGGACTCACGACCTCTAGATTTCTGAAGGACTGGCAGAAGCTGTGTTGAATACTGAGTTAAATGATTCGAGTCCTGCATGCTGTCTGAGTTACTCTGAATTTCCCATACTTTGAATCTCTCCCAATTTCCGGTCTTATGCAACTCCTCTCCTCATTCCTGAGCCACCATTTCTTGACAATTTTTGCCTTTGTTTTTGCAAATTCCATCAATATCAAAACTTTCATCGAGCTCTACAGGCGGATCTGGGCCATTGCAGTCTTCTTGTGCCTTCGCAAAAATTGGGGTTTTCGGCTTCAGGACTTGTGGATGATCGTTTAGAGTGGATAGCTGAGGAGGTGAAACCTGATTGATAGGTCCCTGCTGGTTTGAATTGCAAATGGTGATATTTGTTCGAGTGTGGATTTTTTTGTATACAGTTCATTTCGTTCAATAAAGGAGCGTTAGCGTCGACCGTCGCACGTTGCAGGGGGGGGGGGGGATGGGGAGAGGTGGATGAGCACTTTCGCAATACTCTAACAGGATCAAAAACGTTTTGTTCTATCTTCTTTCTATATAAGTTCCTCAATTCTCATCGACATCGTTCAAGTATGTACTTTTATCAGTTTTTTGAGACAATCTTTGCAAGTTTATTTTTGTGCCTCGCGAACCTCTGCTCTCTTTCCTCCATCATCGGGAGGGGGAGTGGTAATCTCCGTTGCAGATGAGTAAACTGTTGAGAAACAGCGCCAAATATGGGTGCTGCATCCAGCGCGCACAACAACCCATATCTAATACGATCCTTTATAGCTTCCCACGGTAGTTTACGCTTCATTCATTCGCTCATACTGTACATATTTACGTGCCCATACCTCATGCATCATTGCAGAGCCCCAATTTATGCAAACATAACGACAACATGCCACAACACGTGGTTCTGTTTTCTTGTTTACTCTTTTTTCGGCGCTTACCCAGAGTGTGAAGCAAAATTAAGAAGTCTAGAATCTGCACATAATTCAACTTCATATCTTTTCCTATTATCTCATTAATCGAAAAGCGTCAAATTCCCTTGTGGGCAAAAGTAAGTGGAGTTTGATGGTAGATTACGGTAGTAGATTATGGTTAGATTATGGTAGTAGAAATCAGCAGAAACGCACGAACCCATTATGCTCGGAACTGGGTGACTTTTGGGCACATTTTAAGTATATTTGAAACCAAAAATTCGAATCTTAGGAAGAGAGAGAGCTTTGCAGCCCTTCAGGAAAGGACACGGTTCTCCATTTCTTAAGTATCTGAACATTTGAATCGCTTGTTGAATTACTAATAATATAAGAGAATCGCCTCTTATTTGGTCATTAGTCCAAAAGTATTTAAATATGCGTACATTTTCGCCCATGCCGATACTGATGCCGACGCCCAAATCGAGGATTCTATTCTTCGCTACAATTTTAATAGGCTATATCATATCAACTCAAGATGGCACACAAGGAATTCTCTGGAAGTTCCAGGTGTCATGCTCTCTAAAAGTTATTCTCCATGAAACTCGTGGTTGAGTATCGATCCTATTGCGTCTTACAAATGCTCTGTCTGGAAAGTGAAATCATTTTTTGTTCACTTATCTAATGGGTTGTAAATGGAAAATTAGGATATGCGTCTGTCCACTAATGCGTACGTACAAGTCGTACCAAGTTGTGAAAATCGTCGTCACTTAAAGGCAAGGTCCGGTCAAAATCTTGCCCACCCAGGTTTTTTTTTTGCTCTCTAGAGTCCAAACCATATGTGTAGCACGTACTTCAAGTTTGAGACCTCGATATAAGCTCCATGGCTAGATATTGGACAAAACGTTCGTGGATTACTGTGGCCGTGGGAAAACACGCTCCAATCGACAAAAACTGCGCGCTTGCATACTGAGCAACGATAGACGCTCAGATACATACGGCCTAACGAACATTTCGCGAAATCTTCCCAACCTAATCGAACGGACCACCGTTCCTTTGAATATGATTTTTTCCCTACGACGCCACAATAGACAGCATGTAGGGCGCGCCGTATAACGCCATTTGAAAGCACTAACGCCGCAAAACCGCAAACGCCGCGCTGAAATTGGTCGTTTGTTGTGGGACCTTTTCTGGGATTTTTTTATAGTTTTCGTCCAAGACGTCGCCGTGGGCTACGAATCCAACAGAAATTCGCGAGATGAAATTTTGCCCGGACCTTGCCTTCAAGCTTAACCCTGAAGAAGAGGAAGGGCCAATGCACTTGGACGAGTACATTTTATCGCTTTAGGAGATCCTTAGCTTCCGTAAGGTTGAGGCACCCGAGATCACCCTCTACTCCTCTAATTTAGCTACGATTTAACTTCCTTGTGTACGGTATAACACTGATAATCTGAGCACTTCCTCAAATAACCAGGAACGTCCGCCTATGCGACCAAGTAAGCAGGATTGCCCAGACTGCTTCCAGCAGCTCATTGCTCCCCTCAACGATGCCCGTTCTGCTATTTAGCTGCTCTGACTTCCGGCGATGTGGACGAAAACACTTAATTTTGTCTTTGCTTCCGCTCACACACACATATGCCCACACATTCTCACGACACTTTCCTTCAAAAAGCATTTGTCTTTCACAGTTGTGGTTTTCAGTCACATGGGCGATTTTGTTTTCAAATATGCCATTTCTTGAAGTTGAGGCTACATTAACGTGGTATTTAGAACTATGTACAATATTTACGTTTTTGAGGAGCATACAGTGCCTAGAATGTAGCCATATGTACATACCTATGTATAGCCAGTGCAAAAAAAAAGTCTGCATATGTGCATAAGGTTAACTTTTCGCGAAAACCTTTAGCCTTCACCTGTTGGGCTGCAACAGTAGTTCCTTGCTCGTATTCTTTTAGGAGAGGGAAGGGGGGGGGGGGTTCTATCTTTGTTCTTATAATACCTTGATTATTTGGTATGATCGTCTCCGATGAGCACAGCTTTAATTTATACTTCTGCTGGATTCTAGCAATACTTTGCGTCTGGCAGTGAGGAACTGCTGTTGCTATTTCCTGTTTTTCCACTTTCTAGTGTTAATTCCAACTGTTTTGAATGTTCTGCACAACTCTGGTCTACGATCCGACGAGTACATGGAGCGCGGCCTAGTTAGGTTTCTTCATGTTTGGTGATGCCCTGGAGACGACTTCACTAACAACAAAAAACAAAACTGTGCCACTCACATCGAGCGCATTCTACCTAAAACAGCCCATAACAACTCAACAGAGTCCTCTCCTTGTTTCTCAGAAATTGATCCGCCTCCATCCGTTTGTCCTACATGAAGGGAGGGACGACGTCGTGGGCCACCCGACTGCCGGTGCCATCGTCGTAATTGCATTTGTGGAACAATGTCATGTTTCTCGCCTTGTTGTTCGCTCTTCTGCAGTGATTCCCAGCAGCTCTGGGCGAACAGGGTTCGCCTCCCTCCTTCTTCATTTTCGATCGCACCACACTCCCTCACTGACCCAATTAATTCAGTGTCTGCATTCCACGTTGCCTCCCTGTTGCCTGCTTCTCGACGTAGATGAATTGTCGAGCGTCACGCTATCGTTGCTTGTGGACGATTTTTTGTCGACTAGCTGTGCTCACCGCCTAAGCTTCATGCTCGTTCCTATAACGGCGAGATGCAATGAAATGAGTCTACGAGACTATTACAGTCGATTGTCAAATCGCAGTTACCCACATCACATTACAGATTGGCCAAAAATTATCGGTGCACCTACCCTAAAACAAATAATATTTTGTACAAGGACTCAGTTCTGGTGAATATAGTTTAGACGTTAACTATAGTAGCGAGCAATACAGTTGCAATAGTTGAAATTCCCCCACTCCACCTTACTACTCCCAGGCATAATCTTAGCGAAAAATATCATCAGGCATTGAATGTTGCCCTCATCTACATCGTATTTGAACAGAGGCCGCATGCATCATTAAGACTATCCAGGGCAAATCTATTCTGTTATCACCATCTCATATATGCCCATCGTCAAAAAGAGCGCTATCACGTTTACCCTGTTCAATCCAAATGATTTATCCAGGCCCAGATCAACAACTTATTTGTCTGGCAATTCTTGGAGTGCAGTACCTACTCAGTCCACATCAAAAATCTGGGCCCGAAGAAATCTATTGTGCTGTACCCCTGTCATGGAATAGAAAATGTTAGTTTTTCTACGAAAATCGCGCGATGACATCTATTGGTTTCCGAGTGCCAGTGTCTCCGCTGTTGGAGATCATCCTGAATAATGCTCAACATCTGTTAATCAGTAAAGGGTCCACAAGCTGATAATTACAGGCGAATTTCGGCCACCCTATGTTTATTTATTTATCCTTTTATTTATTTGTTTATTTGATGCACCACAGGGACGCACTCATAACACTTTAGGGCAGTGATGTTTCATAGCGATCCTAGAGAGCTTTAGGGCGTGGTAAGAGGTAACGAGCTAAGAAGTCAGTTAACAAGCAACACCTTGCGTGCACAGTTCAACTGCGCCATTCGTTGTACCTTCTCCTTTGGAAAAAAAATCTAAGTGCTGCAGTACCTAGGCAGTGTATAGTTCCAGAACCATTAGTTCTAGTTCCAGAAGCACAAGGAAAATTGCCCAAGTGAGTAGTAGTCACGAAAAATTCTGGAGCATGTATAAGAAATTCCAGTCGCCGGTGCCATCTTGTGCGCCCCTCACCCTCGCTCTTTATGAATTTCTTGATGCTTCCGGGTACATTCCTAGTTACATGGCCCTTTGATCAGTAGTTCGTAAGAATGCAGTAATGAATATTCATTCCCACTATTTATCCAGGTTTACGCACCGCCAACCTGAAAAACACTTGGCTCTGGTGGTAATCAACAAATCACACATTACACACTTGGCTCTGGTGGTAATCAACAAATCACACATTACTCTCTAAGAAGGAAAAAGGGGAAAACACAGTCTAACTTCCAACTCGTACTATACCCTTATGCGGAAATTAGACTGGAAGCATAAGAGACTGGAAGCATAAGGCTTCCCGTAGCACTCATCAGTAAGGGAACGGAAGCCGTAAGCTAGAAAAAGCGGAATAGAATGAAGGAAGGAACTCATGGCTCCGCCATGTCGACGTGTATGGTCCGGAATCGAGTAGCAGAGAGTAAGAGTATAGAAAAAGAATAGATATCCCAAGCGTAATCAAACCAAATAAAGCATTTTATTCCGATTAGATCATAGTCTAAATAAGGGTCGGTGCATAACAAAGAGTAGAACTGAAAGCAAAAATGTCCAACATGCTCTTTGTTTTCATTTTGCATTTTCATTCACTCTTCATGAATTTCTGTTTTTACCTTGTTACTGAATATCTGTATGTAGCATACTGGAGCTAATAATGAAGCAGTGTCTGACTACTTACTCATCGTTGTTTTCTACCATCCTAATACGTAGAACCTTTTACGCATTCTGATCATCTTCTCACGATGCAGCAAATAACCCCGTTCCAGATGTGGAAGCAAGCAAGTTCCCAGGAATCTACCTAATTTAGCAGAAACTCAGAGGCTTTTACTAGTTCTGGAAGTTGTTTGTTGAGCGATACCATCCTTGAACATTTCCACACAGGTATACGATGGTAACAACCTAGCTGTAATAGGACCCTTTAGAACACCTGGGATTCTCGATAGGACCCTCAACTGAGTTGCAGGATGTACACATTATACTTTTCAAAGCAGGATCAGCTGCATCAGCTCCTACGGAGAGGTCTGAATTGGATCTGGACAGCTGTTCTCATGCGCCGTTTGGTTGTTTAGCTTCGTCGGCCAAGTTGGTCTCGCAGTCGAACACCGGATGGAGGCCGTAAAGAGCACGTCACCGCTGCGAGGGGGACATTTTCGAATGCATGTTTTTATGTTTTTACGCGCGTAGACGCTGAATTTCTCACTAGCAGCGAATGGCAGGCATCGCCTATGCATAAGTCATCGTTCCCTCCCCTTCTCAGACGATTTCCTACCTTTGCGACCACGTTTCACACGTTCTCTGCTAAATACTCTCTGAGGAATCGCTGTGAAAAGCGTCATGCATCTGGCAGGCTCTGGATCCAGCATCCATGACGACAAAGTCGGAAAATGGCTATTTTGCACGTCGTCGATGAAATCCGCTCACTGGTCTATCTATGACGTAAGACACTTCATTTTGCTATGTTCTACGAGAGTTACTTAGGGGGAACGGCTGCAGCGGTTCTATGTAGGATTAATTTTCCTTAATGGTTCCACTAACTAATCGGCTTGTGATACGAAAAGCGACGAGGGAATTTATGATGCCACGAGGACAAAGTCTTTCTTTCAAAAACCACGAGTCCTTTACTTAGTACCGGTTCCTGTTTTGTAAACTGTTGAGAATCTTCTGGGACACCACTCACTGGCTTATTTATTCATATATTTTTTACCTATTGCCTTGGGAGGTTTGCACTTATTGTTCGCACTTATTGCTTTAGGAGGTCTACTTGTCTAGGGAAGTTTCCATCTGGGAGCGAATATCAAACAACCGAAAGCGACTCTATGCATGAAAGGGAGGAGAATCCATGCCTTTGAGAATTCATGCACTTTTTGGCAGTGGAGAATCCATGCCTTTGAGAATTCATGCACTTTTTGGCAGTGTCTTGCAGCAAGTGAATTAAGAATATTTGTGGTGGAAATGAAATTAAGCCAGTTCCCTTTTGGCTTGAATAGGAAGCGGAGAAGACGCAGTAAGCGTGGGGAAAGCTGCTTGCTTATGAGAATAAAGATAAGAAAATTTCCGCATGCTTTATTTCAATTTCACGACAATCGCTCCTATGTGGTTTTAGCAACATTCTGCAAAATTTAGCCACCAAAGCTACTGATCTGCTTCATTTTAAATGTAATTCCTCTTTAGATGTTTGGGCTAGGATTCATCAAACGCCTACCAAGCACACCAACGATGCTTAGCCTGATTGGACACTAATGTGCTAATAGACTGGATATGCTGAAGATCAAATCTGGTTTGCTATCCAGGTTTTGTCTGGTTTTGCGTCCATGAAACTCAGCGCAGGAAAACCTCATCTTTTGCTCCTATAGTAATCTAATAAGAAGCTCCACTCAAATTTTCCAACGGATGCTGGTATGTGGAGAAGCTTAACCAACACTACTGGAGCACTTTAAATGCTCATTCCATGCCTTTGCTTAATTTTTGCATACATTTGGAGTCGAAGCACTAATGAGGAATTGAACTCTGAAACTCCGTCTACGGACACTTACCACCCGTACGCGTCGCCTCAGGCCGTTTTGCTTTTTTGAACCTAGTAAGAAACAACCGAACATGCTTCAAAAAGTTCCCTAACCCACTCTAACACCTTAACATGGATCTAAGGCTAAAATTGACTTGTATTTCCTAGAAAAAGACCGGATGCAGCCGTTTTCTACGCAGTTTCACACCGGGGCCTGGCGCGCGGTAAGTCTCCGGTATGGTGGTAAGTGTCCGATAATCTCAAAACTCACCACCATGCTTTAGGCGCTGAATGCATGCCAGTACCAAATACGGTAGACTTCATTATTTTGGACCCGCCCGCACGCACCTGTGGGGTGGCACGCTGAATGTCTGCGCACCCACAATTTCGGACCTTTCTTATTTGTGACCAGTCCTCCCGCTTCCCATCCAGCCCTGTTCGGACAGGTGCTGTGCTGAGCGCAATGGTTCCATTCTATAAAAGTCTTTGAAGCCTACAACTGTTCAGATAAAGTTGATCGTAAACAAAGTTAAGTGACATACACATATGAAATCAGGGCCTGCTTGCTTAATTGAAACCTATCATGTTGACAGTCTTCACTATGCGTCACTGCTAAAATTCCTAGCCTGAATTTTTCCGAAGCTGCACCTATAGCAGTTGTTACTGTCATCATCCAGCTGGTCTAGCACGATTCACATTATTCTGACCGATGGTCCGAAATTCCTTTTCTTCAAATATTGACTCTGAAAGGGTAGGTTCATCAGTGGCGAAATCCGGCTTGTTCAAACCTTTCAAAGGCAGTACTCACGGAAATTTCTTGGTCGAAGATTTCGCGGTGTATCGGGGTTTTTAGGGACAATGAACTCATTGACAAAAATGAAGTAGCGTGAAACACGCGAAAAACAGAAAATGATGGCGGTATTTCATGAGTGTCCACGGCGCGGACGACTGTTCCGTGGTAGGTCCCGCTAAGAAACCCCGCAAATGGTACGAATTCCATAAACCAGCCTCCGCTAAACCACATGCGCACACCTTGTCAACGGCGTTAGCTGGCGCAACGAAACCCTTTTGTCCACGGCGGCCCTTTTGTCCATCCTCTAACACGCTGACCGAGTGAAGTTGACAGCAAAGTTGATTGCAAATTTGACCTTCTTGCATGAATTTGCAACGCATTCTCAATGACGACTGAACGCTCGTTTTCCCGAGAATGAGCTGAATGCTCCCACTTGTCAGCTTTAACGAGAACATGTTATTCAGAATGTTAGTGCAAGTAATGTTCTAGAACAATGACTGTGCGCGTTTTTCGACTGGGTAACTGCCCAATTCCGGCCGAACGTTCTGTTTCGAAAATTGCCTTCATACTTTTTCTGACTCCTTCCGCTCAGCGCAGTAAGATACTGCCATCAGCTGAATGCAGAGAAGTTGGCAGACTTTGCGTTGAGCTGAATAAGTGGCATAAATCGGTTATTGCGTCAGTAAGGATGCGAAGAAGCGTGACATTTAGGTAAAACGCAAAGCCTTCGGCTAAAGCCACCACTGAGAGGTTCTTTGTGGCGTTGTTGGTTCCTCTTTATAGCCAGATCGCCTTTTTTCGCCGCAGCGACAAGCACTCTTTCTTTACGGGCATATCCGTCCACAATCTGAGGAATGGCGTGACCTACTACATATATCATATGATAATAATATGTGTTATATGTAATAATATTTCCTCAAGGTCGAAGATGAGTTTTTCTGCAGACAATGCAATGCTAGGACACGCAAGACAAGGACAAAAACCACGCAAAACCTGGTTCCGCTCAGTTATGAGCCTTTGAATCCTGGCCCATACCCGTTGCCAGCCGCCAAGAGGGCTTATGGGAGGTTATGAGAACTCGTCCCATTGGGCTCATAGTATATTTTCGTTGTTATTATATTTCGCTACGCTTTTTCTACTCGTAACTTTGACAGAGTTGACAGCAAGGGATCTGACAGGTATACTAGGAATACTTGGCTTTGCGGTTAGGCTGTTTTTGTTGAATAGCTTCATTTAAAATGTATACTTGCTGTGAGTGATATTCACAAAGGTCGCCTGGTCTCTCTCGGCAAACTCTCAGGACTTGATGAAGATGAAACGGTCGATCGAAGGAGACAGTTTCTCCGAAATCGAAGGTATTGTCAGACCTAAAACTTGGAAGGGCACCTGCTGGGAGGGTACTAGAGTTTTTGTGCACTCATTGACAGTGCAACCTTCGAAATCTCGTCATCTGGAAATGCTTTCGGGTTAGCTAGCTTCCTGGAAGCACTGGGTTCAAGCTTCTCCCGTCACTGCGGCTTATCCTAAAGAATCGAGATCGGGACACGAAATTCGACTAGAATGCCTGCTGCTCAGTAGCATTTAAAAAAACTGCATGTATAAGAAGAAAGTGGGCGATGTCACTGTTTTATAGGCAGCGCCAACGGAAATTTTCTCGCCTCGGTTTTTACCGTTCCAGATCCCATGATTTGCCCTAGCGATTCTGGGATAACCAAAACATCGGGATTTAATTCGCTTTGAAGGCGAAACGAATCGAATATCTGAGAGCCGGGGTCGGCTGAATCAGTGCTCGGCTATCCGTTCGTGTCCTGGTGGGGGTAGACGGCTGCTACCGTCTGATTTGATGGACAATAATTTCCTTTTCAGCCATTGCTAAGCCTCTTCTGTCATTCGAGAATGGTTCGCGGAATTTACGAAATTGCTCTGTAAAATAAGTGAAAATTTTGTATAAGCTTATTTTTATTGGTTATTTTTGTTGTTATTTTTATTTCGCCTTGAATACGGAACGAATCAGTTCTCGGCCCTCAATTTTCTGAAACATTCTCTATTAACGGGACCACCACCATTCTATATTAGCAAGACCATCACCATTCTCTATTAGCGGGTCAGAAGAGATGAGTTAAAACCTATGAAAAGAAAGGAACCTTATGGTTTCAAGTGGATTCCATAGTGACAACGATGCTTAATGTTTCTGATTACCCCAGAGTGGATTCTGCAAATTGGGAATTTCTCTATGTGCTTCATTTAATACTGCTTGTTTTCATATCATAAACATGAAAACAAGCAGTATTACAAAAAAAACAGAACTTTGAATGATTTATACAGTTAGATGAATAGAGGTAGTAAAGTGAAATTGCACTCAACACAAGTTCTTACACACTTCATAAAACCACTGTTCAAAAGTTGTCCGTTCATGGTTTGATCTTGGGCACGTGTCTAAGATTTTACGAACAGAGAGCAGATGTGTGCTTAGCTTCCACTTCATATATCCACAAGTTTCTGCCTCAGCCAGTGATCATTCTTTCAAGTTTTACAACGTCATTAACGTCTTATGAGCTCGGTTAATGTGAGTCGTTGTGGACAACTCGTACAAATTTATTGAAGTCTAACTGACATTCCTAAAAAAGCCCAATAATCTGCCACGCTGTATAGAGCCGGCTCGCTTTTCCAGGTGCACTTTACGCTCCATCGCCTCCACACCCTTTTCTGATTTGGTCTCGATTTATACGAATTCTAGCACTGGTTTTGCCTGACGAAAGAAGGACAGCATGGATTAGCGGATTGACAAGGATCTGCACGGTCAGCTCAGCCGTATTTTTGCGCCAGATGAAATTAGCCCATTTGCACAACCTCACCTTGCTCCTTCGTGCTCATCGATAAGCCCTCGGGTTGTTTTGCTGCGTAGAAAGCCACAAGAAGCTATATACTGTACGTGAGCGCATATCCGCATGAACTAAGCCGCATTGCGCTGATTACGGCCAGTTCGGCTCCATCAGCTCATCTCCAGTGTACGTCTGCCGCCGCTTCACGTGCTGTCTCTGATGCTGGTTCAATTCCTTCTACAGGATGGTCCAAAATTACGGAGACAAGCGCGCGATGCGCGTTTTTCGACTTATCTCGAGTTTTGGCGTTCTGCATCCAATCTTTTGCTGTTCATCTAGTCAATCATCCAACTTCTTCCAAAACAATACCTAACAGCATTAATTTCAGGGACGGCTAGGCCAACAGTCAAGCTTTATTCTATCACCCAGTTACATCTTTTGTGTAGTCTAGGCGCACGTGTTATGCCAACGTGCAGGATTTTGCAGAAGGGTCATTTACTAATACATCGAAGAGTACAAGGTGTGGGGAACAAAAAAACTCTTAAGTGGTTGTGGAATGGTATGGTAATGAGAACCGAGATTTGGTGAAGATACGCCGAAATTTGGAACGGTTTGGGCGTGCTCATCAAAACGAATCAACAGCACCAGCTGCACAGTGGGGGTAACACCTTTCAGAACTTCAAGATTGGGAGTTTGCAAGCCTAACAAGTTCTATTTCCCTACCCAAACACTGAAAAAAGGACCAGAAGCAGCCCTAACAGACGTTTTTTCCTGTTTTTGCCCAGGAAGTCATGTCCGCTTCCTCCTGGATCCTATTTTCAGCATTCATTCGTGAAAATCCCTGGTTATGATACCAATTTACCGACAAGAACAGATTTTACGTCCATAAAATTGTTTAGTTCACGGAGAAAACGTTTCTAGAAGCGTGGATTTATTTGAGAAGAAGGCACTACCGCGCCACAGTAGGTGCCTAGTTCGAATTCTTCACATCTTTTCTCGCCGATGGTAGGAGGATTCGTGGGATGTGATGGTAGATTTTGTTCAATGCTTGGTGAAAAATGCCATATTGGGAACAGAATTTCCTATTTGCTTTCTAACGTTAGATATGAACCTTTTAGTGTGTCTCCGTAATTTTGGACCACCCTGTACAGTACATATGATCTAAGAATTTAGCGGTGGCCTAGTGTAATGCAAAAGTCGACCCTCTCTGTTATTGAATTTTCAAGAATTGTTCTACAGGGCGGTCGAAAATTACCTTGGTCTTGAGTTCAGACTTAACTGGCAGGCTGAAAACCTTTCGTTAATTGATATTTATTGGAAATTTTCTGATATGTCCTGTATACGCGGGAGTACCACTGTTCGAAGACTGAAATCGTGCGATTCGCCAACAAAACCTACGTTTTATTTGGTGACAGATTTCTAAGACAACAGCTTCTTGCACCACCAAACTTTCGGTCCCAACTGAGCAGGTCCTGCGCTGCCTGACCAAGAAGTCCCGTGAATTTCAGTGTTATCCAAACAAGGGTTTTTTTCATTCCTCTATGGCAGAGTCCGGTACGATGTTGTGAGTATGTTTTTGCTCCCATTTTTTGCAGCAGTGGTGTTTCTGCAGGCTTCGTTTTGAACGCGTCACCATACCCAGAAAATATATTTAAGTAACTTCCAAAGGGCATCCAGGTTAGAAACAAATTATAATGAAAGCAGACGTGGGAAGCACCACAAAAATCACGTGAGAGCTGAATAAGCATACATAATAAATTTCGCTGATTCTGATAAGTAACTATTATATAGTCCATTCAACCGGTAGTCGGTACTGGTAGAAAGATCATGAATTGACATTTAGAAGCGGTCGTTTTCAATCAATATCATGTATGCTTGATAGTGCACAACCGCACATCCTTCAGTCTGTAAATGCACCAATACCGACTGTTTTCTGAACCGTCTATACTTGCATCTCGATTCATCGAATCTCATTTCTCTGGATGGTATGACTTGTTCGTTTTTCGAGGCAAATTCTTTCTCGACACCCCAATAAGAAGCTTGAAATGAGTTGGACGATTTCTATTCTGTTCCACCATCAGCGAAATTGCGAGCGCTTCAAGGACTGTGTAGCAACTGATGGACAGTACATATTTTGCGATCTAGTGTTACGCTTTGATCGCTGTTGAGTACTAATTTTGGCGCACCCTGTGGAAGATGATGTTATGCATTGTCGAGTGTGCAAATTCAACAAACCGCCCCTCTTCTAATTACTGATGAAGCGACTAAAACAAGTATTATTTTGTTTGACTCGTGTGTTGTATGTGTTGCATAACGAGATCTCAGAGAGAACTTCTCGCCTCTTTGGCGTTCCACTAGCATTTAGTTCATCCAACCAGTGTCTCACACAACATAAACTAGCATCATTTGGCTCCGTGCACGTTGTTGTGCCCTAACATGGCAAGGTTCCTATGCGCTTATTTCCTCCGAAAAGCGAAAACATGTTAGTCAGCGAAGCTATGCAGACATTAATGTGATCTTTGTAATATTTGAGCACTGCACACCAATAGCCAAGTGATCTCTTCTTTATCTCATTGGTTTCATACGTTCACTTCATTTGAATGGCATTGGGTGCTCAACTGATTGGATTTGCTACTCAGTAGCCTTCCAAAGCTTGGGCTTGCCTTCGAAGTCAGTTCACATTAAAACTTCCTTGTGGGCATCTTCATTAGAAGTTTATGAGCTACTTCTGCAAATATGTTGCATGCAATTGCAAAGGAAGAGTGCTCGAGTTACAACTAAAAAAATTTATCCTTGCAAACTCCGATGACTAGCGTCACTAACCAAAATAGAAGCAGGTGCTGTCCACGCAAGGCAGCCGTGTTAGCACGACCATGCAATCATCCTCTATTTTTCATAGGATGCAGCAATGTGACAAAAGCCAAATTGTCGAGATCCTAACAGTTTTTGGAAACAGCCCTAAAAATCTCAGTAGTCACACTATGTACTAGTACACTTATCCAAATGTTTCATTGGATGCAGCAACTGCTTTCCCTCCATTACTCATTACTCATAGTATATCTTGCACATCATACTTAAATGTTGTGTTTCACTTCGTTTAATTCTTTTTATTGTGGTGCACAAGTAATAAAATACATACTGCAGTTTCTTGTCATGTTTGTACCACGAACTGATAGTGCAAACCTCTTTATGCTCATTTCCAAACTTTCCAGTGAATCTGCCCAACATCTCAGGTTTATTTTATGCTCATGCCATGAGGGCATGGAATGTCTCCTTCGCATCCCTGGTACACGTAGACGGCAGGATACATGTGATATTTGTAATGCTGTAACCGCCATTAAACTTATTAGTGCATGCATGGAATATGGGCAGTAAATTAGTATGAGTCCTTTCGCTTCACTGCGTCATTTTACGTCTTTCCACCATGTAAGCATTGCTTAGCAAACATGCCTGCAACATATTCACACTCAGACAATTCTTCGGAAGGACCGCAGCAGCTATTCGGAAGAAATGCAGCAGGAAACCGGAAGAACCGCGGGGCCCCTGTCCGGCCCTCTCGCTTTTTTGT
>KN726268.1:16773-36368 GCA_000816745.1 Ancylostoma duodenale
GGGGGGGGGGGGGGGGAGGAGAGAGAAGCGATAGACCAAATGAACTGTCGGGCAACTCAATGTGGTGGAGGTTCATCGCCCTGAAAAAAACCTCTCTTGGAGCCTGCAATGATCTCTGAGGCGTAGCTCGGTCCTGTTGAACCGCATCAATGCATCAAGTTTTTCGAGCAGCTGCAGCTATCTGCAAACAAATCGCTGCTATTCCGCTTGGAATGATCCGCTGCGGAATTCAGAAATCAGTGCTTAGGTGACCAGCGACAGCAGCCACCACCACTCAGAAGAAGTTTCGAAGTGGACTGTTTTATGGATTCATTGACACGGAGGGGTAGAATTTGAAACTCATTGAGAGCACCTTCCGTAACCGATTTTCGAGAAGAAATTGCACAACATTCTGAAGAGCATTCGTCCCCATGAAATAAACGATAGAAGCAAACTTCAAAATTGTCGTGATTAAATGCAAGATTAAATGCATTTTCCCCTTAGTGCGATAGCACTGAGTGAAACACTCCACGTCAATCATCGGTATTGATAGCGAGCAGGTGGCGAGTAAACTGAAAAGTACACGGAAAAGAACCATATCCAACTAACTATACTGAATGGCACAGCTCAGCAACATTCCGCACCAGAGCAAGGAAATCGGACAATTGCATTTGGGATAAAAATGTCTCTATCTTCCTACAGACGCTCAAATACTGTGTGTAGTGGGTTAGCTATGTATAGTTGGCGCAAGCATTGCTGCAGGAGACAACCGTTGAAAATACGTCATCCTTCTGCAGGTACTGAAGGAGAATTAAACATTCCTCAGATGAAGCTTAGCAAGTGGATTTGGAATGTATTAAAACTACTTGCGAATTTATCCTGGCAATGAATGTTATCAATAATTTTTGCACCCAAAATCATCCATAGTTTCCTCTCTCAGCTCTCCTAGCCCATAATTCCCATAGTTCTTTTACTTGATCCTTCCACAACCCCATTTCACGATGGCGAGCCTTCACTGAGAAGGGAAACGCACGAACTTAAGCTGCTAATCCAAGATGACAACTACATATATAAATAGTTAGAGCCTGTCTAAAATGATGGTGCAGGCTGTGGTTGAAATTGGCTGACTGGTCTACAGAAGCTCAGAAAGAAAGGACAGAACGGACTCACTCAGTAGGACTTGGCCCTTGAGAAAAACGGGCGTATATCTTTACAAAGACAACACTCAGGAAGGTGAAAACAAATTTGAAACCACCGTCGGGAGCTGCACAAGGTAATTTACGGTAAGCCAAAATTGTATCTTGTTCATAGTAAGATCCTTACGCGCAATCGGCGGAAAATTTTCGAACGCGCCCAGCATGCGGCGCGTGCGCGGCGCGGCCCTCTTGCGGCAGCGGTCCTCTTCGTTCGTCAGATTTTTCGCCCATATGAGTGTTTTTCTTTCATTTTTTCTTTAGTTGAAGTTTATTTGACGGTGTGAGGCCTGTGAGGTTGACCGATATCGGCTGGTGTGAGGTTGACCGATATCGACTGGACGGCTACAGAAGAGGGCCGCGCCGCGCACGCGCCGCATGCTGGGCGCGCTGGAAAATTTTCCGCCGATTGCGCGTAAGGACTATATTCTCCCCTGATCGGCATGGTTGGAAATCACCTGCGTGGGATTCTGAGCTTCTGTAAACCATCTAGCAGGTATTAGGTTAAGTCTGTAACATGGATGGATTAGCAGCTTTTTTTCGTGCGCCTTCCTTGTGTGGATAAAGCACTCTGTCGGAACTATCTACATTTTCTTCTTGGAGGATAGTACCTTTGAAGTTTCTACCAGAAGAACAGTGCCTTGGAAATTGTCGAGAGAGAAGAGGGAAGAAGATATTAAAATCTAGTCATAACGCTGAGGAATTACAAAGTTGCGGAATCAAAAATTCACATTTAACAATTACAAAGTTTTTACTCAGCATTGAGGACAAAATTAAACTTCTCCAAGCTCCCAGAATATCTTCACGGAATTTGATGGCATAGTTACGTCTCATACCATAAGTTTTTCAATCCTAGCAATACCTCCTTTCAAGTCACCTTCATCCTATGAGTCCCAGGAGCGTTCAACTCTCACAAGAACACATCGCAAGTGCAGGAAAACACCACCAGGAAGTGTTGCCGACTTTCTCTGATCACACGGGTCTTCAGGAGATCTCTTCAGATGCTGACGGTAAAAGCTGTGTGCAATGGATAATCCATTACCAAGCAAGTCGTGCAACCAACATGGATTGGTTAATGTTCCTGAGACATGTGTTTTGTATTAGTTCTATTATCTTGCAAGCGCATCGAGTTTCGTGTTCGGTGATATGCATACGTATAAATGGCTTTCAAATATTTGCCAGTTTTCTCTTGCATAACACTGTTGTAAGGTGATACGATGAGTGAGTGACGCAGCGCCTAACTCTGAATAGAGGAGATGTGCACATTCTAATGGAGAGCGCAATTTGTCGCTGTCATATGATACCTCATAGACGACAGCCTCAGCCGAGATTCATTGCATTTAAGACGACCTCTTAGGAACGGCGTAAGTGGACATGTGCACACCCGCTCACGGAAAGTCAGCCTTGGGAAAGTTGAAAAGAAACTGTTCCCCGTAGATTTTTCACGGTAGGGGTACCAAAATACTATTGCTCACTGTTTCCTGGACATTTTCCACAGTGTTGACAGAAACGAGCCCTTGGTATCTGTTTTGAGAAATCTTGAGCACCTGACAACAGCCGGAGCGATGGGTGGTGTTCTGCTACCGGACTGTTTTCTAGCGGCTTCGCTCCCGCTCCTACGCTTCCATCTTAACCGCAATCGAACAGCGATTAGCTAGAGGAGCAGCAGTGCCTGCTCTTCTCTATTTGTGTGTTTGATTGAATGAAGAACCATCGAATGCTACCGTAATCCCCCTTGAGATTATTGATAGGCGCGATCGGCGATAACATGACTGTACAAACACAAATCGCTTACGCGAATAAGCTTCGCGAACGATGAAAAACTGGTCATTCACATTCGTTCGAGCTCAATCAACGAGAACTGAGAAAAAAGTGGGCATCGCTCTCGTAGCCTTCGCATTCTCAGCAAATTACGTTACTCATTGTACTTCCAGGGAAGGCAGAAATCCCACTCACTCACAGCGCACTTTTCCACTAATGAAAGGCTGTAAATTTTGGCTAGAATACAGGATATGTGGCTCTGGGAAGTATGGGGATATGATGCTGGAAGTTGCGGATGATGTACCCCGCATAAGCTCCTCAAAAATCAGTGCATAATCTGCAAGTTGGCGGCTCTCTCACTAGCCGTGGTGGAGCGGAACTTGCGCAAAGTATCAACTTGTCAATGGTAGCGTTTTTGTTCGTCTGCGTCGGCTCGGATCGGTGCACGAAGTATGCGGCGCGAACAGGCGCAAACACACCGTAGTGCATGATGCATTTGTGAAAGCACGCGCGAATGAGAGTGCGCGCTACCGTAGTTGATCCGCCCTCCCCCTCCGAGAAGCACCCACCAAAGGGGAAAGGACTCGCCCGACCGACTCTCCTCTCGGATCGTTCTCCAACGCCATTCTCTCGACCAGCAACCAAACAATTCTTTGCAAAGATGGATAAAAACTTCTCTATAGACATGCTGTTGCAGTCGTCGACCCTGAACCAATCCACCGAGGTAAGGTCTTCGTGGTGACCTTGCAATGAAAAAAGATTCGAATCATCACTATTAATGAACTATGTTAACAATCCAGGATCCTCACAAAGGACACGGCTCGCCAGTACCGTCTCGCAGCGGTTGCTTCTCTGAATCAGTAACACTGTCAAACACCCAGGCTTCTCCTCCAGTTTCCACAGCAAATGGTAGGTGTTAGGCCCAGTTCCAAAAATACCCTTTCATTTGATCGTTCATCGATCACCTCCTCACCAATGTGCATTTGCAGCACTGCAGGTTTCGCATGTATATTATGCCCATACTTCCACTAATCCTCGTTGCTTCATTATGTTCTCAATGTTGCTCTTTTGTCACCGATGCCGATATTAGCTCACTTTTGGAGCTGCATAACTGTCAATCCAAGTAACTATCCTTCATCCTACTCCAGCAGCTCTAAGCATCTGGTAGGTGTTGCTGTGAAGCAGAAAGAATTATCGTAGAGGACACCAACCTACTGCCTAGATATCCAGCCTGACTCTACCCTGCCTGCTGCCTTGATAACCACAATGCGGTGGAGCGTCTTTTTGATTACGTCAAGCTGTTTAGCACTTGAAGAAGAGTAATTTCGCTTGCCACAAAGTTCTTCGACTCTTCATAATGCTGTGATCTTCTCAGGAGACTCAGACTTACTTCTAGCTTTTTCAACAAGAACAAAACGCGAATGACTCGGACAAAATTCAAGAAAAGTTTCATGCATGTAGATGAACATAAGTAAAAAAAATATTAGTGAAAGTAACGTTTTGTTCACTAGGCTCAACGGGACTTCAACTATCCACGCATTGACATCTTCAGTTAGCCGTCTTCTTAATACTTCATATGTAGAATAGCGTTACTAGTAAATTAGACACCATCATTAAAAATCTTAGTGATTCTACTCTATCTGTTGTTTTCCACCACACAGGATCCACGTAATCTTTGTCTTTGTTGCCGTTTTTCTTTTCCGGGTGGAAATTTGTCGCCGGATATAAACTGGTTTCCTTCTTCATTTTTGATCCGCTATACTCTAAAGAGATTTATCCTTTGTAAGGAATGTCCATGAACGGATCAGTATGAGAGACATGTTAGTAAAAACTTGGAGCATGTTGAGCTTTGAGTTCACTTACGAAAGTGGGATCGTATGCAAAATCACAGTCAACTGATTCAGAACTCAAAATTCTCCAAACTCACTTCGATTCCCGAAGAGACTCTCCTGCATTCGCCAGAAGAAGCTGCCCTGAAGCTTCTCCACGATAACGTGACAAATGGGTCCCGATGCGGTCTCATCTTTTTGCCCTTGTTTCTTCCCAGAGTTACGAATTCACGCTTGATGACTTCCACTAGGCTCAACGTGATAAGAGCTGCTCCCATCGGTTATGCACGGTGGTGTCTTTAGCAGAAAAGGGTAAAAGCCGTCCCTGGATTGAGTAGAGCAGATGTGTCCCCAAAAGAATCGAAACTTGAGTAGCCTGCCCACGAAACTCTTCTGATCCATGGCTCGATTTCAGGCCCGTTGGCCAACACCCAATGGTACAACCCTGTGAACTACATCAATCTTACGCAACAACTTGCAGCTCAGATGATTCAGGCGTCTCATCCAGGTGCGGTACCACCAGGACAAATGGCTCCACCAAGCGGTGAGTGTGTTACAGGTTTGACATGGCATTTGACATCGCTCTTTCAACATCCGCTCGGAAGGGAATGATCTGAGGCGCTGTTTAGGCATAGTTTTTGTAGTGTAGTTTTTGTACTAACAGCTTGGTTTGCGAAGTTTACAGTAGGACTTCACTCAAAATGCGAAGGTAGAAGGTTGAGCGGAGCTCTCCGCAGTGTTCCCAGGTACCATCAACTAAGTAGCTCTTTCGCTCGGCTTTACAGGAATGTGCAAACAAACGATTAATCTGGCTAATCTCATTAGTCGTATCGTCCAGAGCTAACAAGACCGTTGTGAGTATTACACTACTTTCAAGTAAACAATCACTTGCTCCAGGATCTTCTTTAGGCTGCTGTCTTTGTTAGACAAAGATAAATTCACTTCGTTCCCTTCCTTGAATAAGTTCACCGTGGACTTCATTCATAGCCTCTCAGTATCGAGTATAGAGGAGAATTTTTTGGGTTTCAGGAACATCTTATCAGTTTTTGGTTGTTTCTAATCTCGCAAATGATGGGTAACAAGGTTTAGTGGTGTAGTAGCGAAACATGTTAACGGAATCTAGGGATTACCATCAGAACTAAGTGTAACTTCGTCTTTGAGAAGGAGCTAAGCATAAATGTTCCAAGGTGGCGCCTTCTTGAGTAAGAGGATTTCATTGGTTCCTAGAGCTCACTTACTACAAGCTCTCTTCTTCTACCAGCGAAAGAATTATGTAGTACCACCATTTGTTTGCACACAATCGATCACACTTATTCAAAATGAAAGTCTCATTACACTGTCGTGTCTGGTGATACAGCAATAAATGGAACAAGTGGTGTAGTTGGGATTTACGGGGATCTACTATGTGCCATCAGGAGGAGAACTGTCCTCCTTTCTGTTCTCGAAGGAAAATGGGCGATTTAGGTATCCAACCGACAAACTGCTTTAATTTGAGAAGCGGCTGCTTTGCGCGCAACCAACAGCAAAAACAGTGCAGGCATCCAGCTCCGAATTGATTGAAAATGCTTTCGTGTTCTAATGAGCCGCCAAATCGGATTTTTTTCAAAGCAAACAGCTTGTGGAGTGTCGCTTTTGTAATGTGATCAGCAGCTTGTGGTATTCTTCGTTGTCAACACACACTCCTCTCGCTCAAACAATTATAAGAAAGGGAGCCGCTAAGCCATCTTGGTCGCCGCTCGTACAGCCACCCTCAAGTCTGAGAACATACTTGAGCATATTATCCGCTATCATCCACCAATGTCGCAAGCCGAAAAAAAAAGAGTGGGGAACAGTATGAAAACTGACTTGGAGCATTGTTAGAGTGAGTAAATATGTACAGTTTGTATTTCATGCCTGTTTTCAGTGCACAGAAACATCCACGGAATATGGGATCCTTGCATTTCGTGGCTTTACCCATACATGCAAAAAACGCAGCAGAAGCGCAAAGGAGGTCAAATCAGGTGAATCTCGAGGCTGTAATCCATAACTGAATAGTAATAATGCTAGCCCTCTGCCTCTCGCGGAGGTCTAGCTTGCAGTGTAGCTATGTAGGTTATGATGAGTTTTTCCCAAGTGGGGAGACATTCGTTTTCCAAGCAGTCGTTCTCGGAAGAGGAGTGAACCTATCCAGAAAAAACAGACGTTTTTTATTGGACGAAATAATGGTTCTGATGTGGACGCGTTCGATTATTCAGGTTCACCAACGAACAAACGGACGCTCTTGAACACAAGTTCGACTCTCACAAATACCTCAGCCCACAAGAACGGAAAAAGCTGGCCAAATCCTTAAGTCTCAGTGAACGTCAGGTTTGTGTTTTCATCAGGGTTCTTGTGGGCAGTCAATTGAAAGCACAGAATTTGAAGGTGAGCGCTCAGCATTCAATGCAGATCTTTTGTTAATACTCGCAATCCTCTCGATATTGCCATATGCTTACGAGGATCCTTGAACATCTCCTTGACTTAGCTCTGCAAATAGCGGCTGATTGATGGGCCGCGCTGTGATGAACTGTTGATCCGGCTTGACACGAGACTAGGACATAGTTTTCGTTTTGGCTCATTAGACTCTGGATAGGCAGGCTCTCGGATCCATTGCGAACATCTTGGGAAGAAGAGCTTCTGAAGGTTCAACCTCTTCAGAAGCTTACGTTGTAATTTCCGGAGAATCCTCATTTTATACTCTTTTATGCGCCTCTGAAAAAGGCTACTACTTCCTTCGTATTGAAGTTCATACTAGAATGGGCAAGCTGATCAAAAAACGTTGTATTAGTATTTAAAGATCCTAGAAACGTTCATCCCACATTTCCTTTCCTTCGTGGAATCATTGCTGAGGTGGAGGCAGAGAAAGCGCTCAGAAGCAAGGACAAAATATCGAGCAGTTGCTGAGCAGCTATTGGTATCTTTCGAGTAAATGATGATAACGATGTGATAGTTAGAAATGAATTACGTTTTGATGTACAGCACTGCGGGAGACGCAAGAAAAGTAGTGTTTTCTTTATCTCAAATTCTAATGTTGGAAGTGCTTTCTGAGTTAATAACGAAATTGGCTAAGTTATTCGTTTTTTATTCCGTCTGAAGTGCAAACACGAGGGTGGGCCAAAAATATGGCAACAGCAGGCGTTTTCCTATAAAGGAAATTGTTTTGCATTGACATCGAACCACAGTTGAAATGTCGTTTTCACTACATTCTCCCGGAACAGTTCTCCAGTGTACAAGTGACATTTGATTCGGGAAGGTCTCATATTTTCATCAAGTAACCACCCAGTTGCCCAGATCTCAATTAATAAATTTCTCGTGACGCCTGAGACAGAGCCTTGTTCTTAATCTTATCCGTATCTGGATTCGTTGAAAGAGCACTTCGAAAAATGTGGACCAGTTGAACCCTAACCACTTGCAACCCCGCAGTCAGCGACCTCACCCTACGTCCTAGGCCCTATGCTGCAGAAGATAGAGGATATCACGTGAGGAAGTATTCTCTTTTGCTCAATTCGAGGCTATAAATGAAAGTCTCATTACACTGTTCATTACACAACATCTCATTTTCTGTGCCCCCATTTCTTTGTTGGCCCGATCTGTGCAGGAGTGAATGGGGTTCACACATCGTATCGAAGTGTTTAATCCTCTTATATAGAGGTAGTATCTGAAATTTTTCTCAATTGCGTCCTTCCTCAGCATTTGTGCACTAATATGCGCCCAACCCATCCTCACAAAAAGTGGGCCATTGTTTTGCAATCAAGGCTTGTGAAAAGAACTCGCAGTTTATATGGCTTCTGTTCCTATTGATTCTTTGTATCCGATAGAGAAAATAACAATATAATTCTTAATTTCCTATGGAGAATACGTGAGTTAGTAGTGATGTCGAATCTTTCTGACTGTCTTTTACACTCTATTTCGTTGTGAAAAGTGTTCTCGCCTTCACCAACTAATGTGGAAAGTGGTGTAGGTAATGATATAGCTATATCCTGAGTAGTATTGACCGACTAATACATCCTGATCGCGCATCGAGATGTCATCTGAGTAAGCTGTCATAATGGAGGGTCATTCGTGGGGATATGTTGACTTAAGGGCTCTAATGTGGCGCAACAGGGTGAACCCTTAAACAGGCTGTCCTATCATATCTCACAAACTTCTGCCTGGAGAAGATTCCAAAGAATAATGGTGTTATTAGGCTGATACATGAGTTCCCTTCCTATTAGCAGTTTTGTTCCGAATTTAAATTATTTTGCCACAACGCAACAACATCCACTAATTGTCTGTAGCTTCAGAAGGAGGCCAGCTTTAACCGGGAGAATTCCGAGAGTGCTGATCTCGTTTAAACACGATCAACAAAGTAGTTTCCAGGCAAGTGGTTCTATGGTGACGTATATAAGCAGACAGTGATCTAACGGAGCTAGGTCTACAGATTAATTTTCATCCGAAGTCACCTCCCGGCCGAAACCCTTCAAAGTACCCTGCGGAGAAATCGCAAAGGGTAGTCTTACACCGTTTTAGTGGAATTAAACTTGGAATTGTGGAGAAACTGCTCAGAGTGTTATGTGCTCATCTCATCGGAGGTCTACTTTTATACTGCTCCACTGATGCATAACACTAGGAAACAGAGGACTGGAATGTTTTCAGCCTAAGCCGGGCTCTCTTAGCGCGGCGGAGACACGGACCTGCGTAGGAGTCGGCACAAACTCGTGGAC
Organism: Ancylostoma duodenale; assembly: GCA_000816745.1. Classification (NCBI taxonomy): domain Eukaryota; kingdom Metazoa; phylum Nematoda; class Chromadorea; order Rhabditida; family Ancylostomatidae; genus Ancylostoma; species Ancylostoma duodenale. The sequence goes on from KN726268.1 coordinate 26,257, forward strand.
AGTAATGTTCACAGTATACACCTGCTTGATCTGATTCGGAATTTCGCTGAGGTAAAGGACTTAGGAATCAACCTAATAGCTAAATAGGGCTGAATTGATTTTGAAGGCAGTGGTGACTGAAAATTTGCTCCTATTTCTTCTAGCAGCCCTTTCTCAAAGAAAATTATCGGTTGTTCATAAGCGAACACAAGTTTGTTTGACATTAGAAATGGAAGTGGTTTACTCAAAACTTCGCTAGCTCGTACTGTCTTCTAGACCACTTTACATGGAATTATTAAAATGGTTCACGATATCCTTGCTATTCTAGTTTTTGCTTCTTAATCCTTTTTGCTCCTAACACTATGTGTGTAATCCGGCTTATGCTGCAGGATTCGCTTTTCAAACTTATGAAAATTCAATGCGAAGCCATCATACATTTGCATAGGAGTTGGTTTTCGAAGCTGAAGTGCTTTCATTGCTAAAAATTACAGGTTATCGGTGACTCTCGAGAGATTCGCCCATCTTCCTGTCTCTTTTTTCGCTCGTATGCTTACTCTTCACTATGCACTTCTCGTAACCATTCTTCTAAGTTTGTAATATGGACGATATGTTGACATGAAGTTGTTTAAAAGCTTGCAAAGAAGTTTTGAGGATTCTCAGAACTTCTAACTCTGTGAGGATGCATTTATGAATACATCTTTGGGAACGTTTGCGACTTATTTACAGATTTACGTATTTCCCTGGCGTTTGCTCATTCATCTAAACTCTTTCCGTCCCGTATTTCAGTTTTTAATGCCAAGCTAGCATATGCTTTATACCTACATGGCATTGGCATGATGTAAATGCTTCTGGAATTTTCCGGGCTTTTACACAGGAGTCCATAGGTTATTGTACATCATTTGCTGCCTTATACATCTGTTGTAATGACATGTTTTTTGCCGAACTAAATCTTATTCAGTAGTGGTGTACTCAAATTATTCTCCCGCATTTTACGCGCAATATATGTAGTGGGAAATACGGAATTTAACAACGATTACCTATGTACTCCTACATAGTAGCACATAAAGAAGGATGGTTATAGACGATAGGAAGGGCATCACTGGGTATTACTATACTGTGGTCCAGAGGATGAAATCACTGCACAGACTACCATTTTAGTTAAGAACGAATGTGCCAAGATTTTCACTCTCATTACTTTTACTTTAGAAGTTATTTTGTGTTTTGTAAGAAGAGGCTGTAACTCACGCTTACGTTGATCTCATCAGTATGAAAGAGCTCCAACCACCTACATAGGAATTCATTCTATCACTTCTTGCGATCGCCATTTCCAGTAAGTGTGCCTATTTTTTTGAACCAAGATTAGCTAATTTTGACTCGCAATTTCTTATTCATACATACGTAGTTCTGGTTTTTGTTGCACTTGTCTAAGGTACTAAGGGAAACCACGCTGGTGTGTTCCGAAAGAACGATTAGGTTCAATAGTTCTTTGCTTCTGATGAAGGTACAAGAAATGCTCTGATAACGAGCATATGCATATTATCACGAAAAATGTGGAAAGGTACTTAACGACCGTGCACTATGTACTGTGATTAATTCAACGTTATCCACGAAAAGATGGAACTACAGGCGGAATACTCAATCTGAGTTAACATGTAATAAAACAACCCTGTCTCCAAAAAATATTTTTCGCAGTTGTTAGCTGTATAGAGTGCGCCTGAAGTTTTCGGGCAAGCATAAACTCCCCCCTTCCCCCCCCCCCCCAAAAAAAAAAGAGAGAAAAACATTGGGAAGAACAACTTGGAAAAGATAATACTTGCCATACATTCTTCGTTTAGTTCTCAATATACATATTAGATAGAAGGGAAAGTTCTTGCGGTTTTCAAAAGTATTTTTTTTAACACCACGCTGCCTTGCAGCAACCTATCTTTTGTATATATATTTGCCCTCGCACCCTAAAAGGACTGGCTGAAGTCCATCTTTCAGAGGAGATGAAAGTGGTGTCTGTATGTCAACCTCAAGCGCAACCCACCTTGGGTTGATAAGGATGAGCAGCATGAGTCGCATCCAAAGGCAGGTCTTCACCCTCTGAAGATTACGATCAGTGCTTGGTGTTACTGTGGCATCATCCACTGGGAGGTGTTGTCACGCTACATTGCCCTCTCGGCAGACCTGTGCTGTCAGCCGCTGGAGGGATTGGCCGCAAAAACCACCGAGAACCGTCCGAATCACGGCACGATCCGATTCCTGCTCGACGATGCTCACTCACTACTGCAAGGGTGGCTCGCCAAAAGTTACACCACTTTGAATGGAAAGTGCTGACTTACCTACCGTACAACCCTGACCTTGCCCCAAAAGATTACCACCTTCTCCTGTCGCTCTCTATCAGCATGCAAGGGAAAGCGTCCGATAACGAAGATGACTTCGATCGCTGGTTCAACAACTTATTTGAGTCACTGCTACAGCAATTCTATGCCGAAGGCATCGAAAGGCTTCCCGAAAATTGTCGAAGAGTGACAGGACGTGGTGGTGATTTGTTCATTTCTTAATATGTTCTCCTATTTTTAAAAAGTCAAAAAATGTAATGTTTCAAAAACCGCGAGAACTTTCATTACAACTCAATAAATAGCACTTTTAGTTTCAGTGATTCCTGCTCTGGTAGCAGCACAGAAAAGCAGTGCTGGGAAGCCGTGCTAGGCGCGCAGCTTGCTGACGCTGACGTGAAAAACTCCAAATTCATATGGCGACTAGGAAAGGCCGCCTACTATACATAGAGGAATGGAGAAACTCCAGAGAATCTGGAAAGGAGTACTGCTAGAGTTATCTCTAGTATTTGTTTTCGTTGTGGTCGAAATGTTTCACCAAAGCGCGAAAATCGCGAAGCATTCGCCAGTTTCGCTCACTGTAGCGCGATTTAATACCCGTTTTTCGCTAGTGGCTTACAATTCAGGTCTTTCCTACATACATATATCCTAGTTCGCGGCTTCTGCGATAGCTAAATTAATGCGGAAACCGATCGTTCTCCTGAACCGCAAGGAAAGAGAAGAACAAATGCCTTTCTAGGTTAAAATTAGTCAATATTTTCCCGGATTGCAAAAACTGGGTCCTTTAAAATCACCGCTGGAAATATGGTCTTTTTTAAATATTCATGGGAAATGCTATGCTTAGGCGAATTCGAGTTGGACAATGTGTTCGCCAGGGTCGGTCTCTCACTCCTGCTTTTTCGATACTTTGGTGCTGACAGAGAAGACATTTTTCGATTAAAAAATAATTGTTACAATCATGGCTAGGTCTTAAACAAATAGCAACCATTACATTCCTCATATGCACCTTCTTGCCAATCTAGCGAGCAATCATGTTTGTCCGAAGACGTTTGGCGCAAACTGTATAGTTCGCAAAGGAAGCCACTCATGATGCATAAACAGAGAAAGAGACCTTAAGCAGCAATAGCATTTCTTTCCTATGAGCTGACGGTCGTTTTCCTTTATTATCTAGCAGGCTAAAAAACGGAGCAAACTTCTAATGAGATTCGGAAGTTTGCCCCGTTTCCTGAGCGTGCTACATAGATTGTAGTGTGCCGACTTCTTCTAGTCAGCATCCGGCTGAACTGATCCATGCTTGTGTTCACCGAGTGCTATTTGTAGAAAATTGTGGCTTGACGCTAATAAGAGCTCAACAATCTGAGACCATAGTTGAATTCATCGGCAAGGCTATGTTGCTCATTAATGACGTCAGGCAATCAAGTAAATGACTGCGTCACAGTGATGATGTATGTAGCATCCGGGATTCTCTCGTCATCAGAACTCGGTGGTTCTTAGCCAAAAAAAAAACTTCTTTACGTTAGTGAGCACTTTATTCCATGCTAATCAGCTTTATTCGTTACCCTATGAAGGAAAAAGTGAGAGCAAGTAGGATAATGCAGCTCCTCCCTTCACTTCGAAACTATTTGTGACTTCCTATTCAGGAAATTAGTTTCGGAGAAGAACTGAATCGCTAGAAATGACCTGGTTGCAGATGAGTGTAACTCATCGTGCAAAAAACTTTCTTAGATAGCGGAGCCTGCAGTTCCCTTGCAAAATTCTCTCTCAGAAAAAGGAGTTCTTTCTTTTGGAGAAAGAAGTGTGTTTGCTAGTTTAATGGAGCATACATTCAGCTCTGTTTCACCTTTGTCACATGCATGCAATCCTTTTCCCATAGCTGTTTGTATCCCAACTACACCTGTAAACCGGTATGGATCACAAAAATGCGGCACTAGGGACTGAGTTGACTTGTCGCAGCCTTTATATTTTCTCGTAAAGGACAAAATTAGGACGTAGCATGACATACGTGTGTAATTACCGGATAATTATCGATGTTATGAAACTGCCTACGATTAAAGCAATGTAACTTAGAAAATAAGTCGTTTGACAGATGAATAGGCGATTAGGCAAGTTCTTTTACCTGAAGAGCATACTTTTCTTCGGTCATGGGGAAGTGGCAGGTGTTCTGTCATCCTCCTGAATTGTTGCTGCTCATTGGATTTGCAGTGGTGGCCAGGAAGATGAGATCTTTTCTGACCCACACCTCAATTCCCTCGACTTTCATGGAATTGGTCTAATATTTCCGTGCCACTCTGGGAAGGATAGAGATGTTATAAATGGACACATTGTTGACCAATTATTCCCGTAAATTTGTTAATCCTGCACTTTCTATGCTTCTCATAAGCGATGAGCAAGCTATTTATCAAATTTATCGGGAAGTCTATTCTGTCTTCGCAAGAATAATTGTAGCATTGCGATATTCTGATAGACATAATAATATTTACTAGTCACAAATGTCAAAAAATTATCCTCTGTCGAGTCGGGCGTTTTTCTCTGAAATGATCGAGAACTCTTTTTTTTTTTGCATTTTGCTGGCCGCTTTGGTACTGCCTCCTCTTCATCTATGAAGAAGGCTACGGAACAAGAATTATAGAGCAAGATACCCATTTGCACCTATAGTCCTTACGCGCAATCGGCGGAAAATTTTCGAGCGCGTCAAGCATGCGGCGCGGCCTTCTTCTGGGGCCGTCCGGTCGATATCGGTCAGCCACAGGCTTCACACCTTCAAATCAACTTCAACTAAAGAGAAAAATGGAAGAAAAACACCCATATGGGCTAAAAATCTGACGAGCGAAGAGGACCGCTGCAGGAAGAGGGCCACGCCGCGCACGCGCCGCATGCCGGGGGCGCTCGAAAATTTTCCGCCGATTGCGCGTAAGGACTCTACACAGATTGGAGATAATTCGTTTTTGAATCGAAATAAGGCAGTTTAAACGGTGAACCAACGTCTTGATGGAAATAGTAAAATTGGACTCCGAACACTACAATTTTGTTAGAGAGTGGAGTTCGTCGGAGTTACATCGTAGGAAAAAAGAGCGACAACCTCACCGCATCTACAAACTCTAGAAACCGATTCAATTATTAAAGATCTTTTCGGTCGTGTATTAGTGACTGCGTTACCGTATGTTTATCTCCAAATGTCTCTTACAGTTGCTTTCGCTAACGATGTCTGCCTTGTTTGTTGTACTTTCACGAGATTAATATCAACCCTTTATGTAGGTATGTATTTTCGCCAACCCGTGCAATGCAAAAAATTCGTCATAGTTCTGTTTACCTTTTCTTCAGCATCATTACAGGATGAGCAAAAAATACGGTGGCAACACCTGTTTTGCTTGTGGAGGACCTCTTGTGCCTTGGAGTCAAATCCAATTTGAAGGTCGTTTGCCTACGTTTTACCAGTACAGGGCTCAAACAAAACTGAATTGATTGGATTAATAAGTTTTCGCGATACCCGAGACATATGCTCACTCAAAATCTCACAGGAATTTGAGTTTTTTAAAAAGCACTTCAAAAAATAAGTGATCAGTCCTATTCGAATCACTTGCATGCCGTGGTCTGCAACTTCCATGAATGACCCATTGTCTGATTTCTAACAGATGGTCGATGTTTCTGGATGTTGTCTTGGGTTTTGTTTAACGGGAGACAGCGGACAAAGAATTTAAATCACATTAAAATCATTTTCCCACTTGCTCTTCTCTTCGCTATCGTATTTTTGGCTCACCCTGTAGAAACCGCTTTGAATGAGGTACATCACCTGAATTCTTTTCTTCTGTTTCCGTCTGCCAGTCTGATCCGGGGCATCTTTCGTTTCATGCATCACAGCCTCTGATTCTCTCGCTGCCATCGCCCTAAGGTAGCGAGGGGAAGAATGTTGGTGTTGAACAGATGTGCCCGATCTATTAATCTATTTATTCCTATTCAAGATGCACATTATGAACAAACTGCTCAAACATCGTTAGTAGCATGCAACGGTTTATGCACACAGCTAAAAAAAGACTAGATGTACAGTCAAAAACAAAAATGAACACACGGATTTAATTGATAGGTGTAACGGTCAATCGGAATTAAAACTAGGACCAAATGAACTCAGACGGAGAAAAGAAGATTAAAAGAAGTCCCATTGTTCTGAGCCACCAATGATGAGATAGAAACAAAACAAAAACAAAAATCCCACAATATGCAACTATAATAGGTTCCGCATTCGAAGCTTCCGTCACCGAATATGCCCGCCATGAATAAAAACCTGAATCATTTTCGAGAGGTCCCCGACCAGGAGAGTACCAGCAGTTTCCTGCATTCACGTTTTTGGGAGCTTCTTCCTTGTTAACAATGCTGAGTTCCCCTTTTTCAACTGCGCGGTAGTGTGCCGTCAGCTAGGCGAGATACGTAGTTGCCAAGGACTTCCATCTTATCGTTTTTGTATGGTATTTCTTCTTTAGTGAAGCGTGAAAAACACTGCTAATTAATTGCATTGGAGCAGAAAGTACTGGAAAGTAATGAATTGAAATTTCTGTGCAGAAATGTTCTTTTGAGAGTAGATTCTACTTCAATCAGTCGTCGCGTCGAAATTCTTCTGACCGCTTCAGTAACTCTTTGACGTAAATGGTGAAAAGAAAAGTCCGCTGAGTTTGACGTGATTACAGAAAACTTGCATCATGCGTGGAAGGATATCTCCCAAGTTGAACATGGCTAGATCTTATTAGTGGCTAGGAACAGAGGAAGAAATTTCACAGAATCCAGAAATTCGGCAACGTGCTGCATGTGGCCAAGTTGCCAGCTATAGGTATTGTTGAAGGTGTTCTTTCGAAAAAAAAGCGGCTTGGAGAGTATCACCTGTTCAGAATCCTAGAATTAACAAGGGAAATGCTTTGAAAAGTGCACATCTAAATTCTTCCAGTAGCGAAGCCGTTGCACCATAGCTCACATGTAGGTACTTACATCCTGACCTAATGCGAAGGAGGTGCTGTGGACGATATTGCTTATGGCGTAACAGGAAAATCCTCAAAATTCAAAAAATTTAGAAAGCAACACCTGGGAATTTCCAGTTATTTTGGGACTAGTAAATGCAGCGGTCACCCTTTGCACATACTCTCGCCAAGGCTTACTTTGCTCAACAAGTACGTAACCATATCTGAATGTCATACTGTGTTCAAACAAAATTAGTGAATAAAAAAAGTAGAAATCTTAAGCGGCAACCAAACAATCCAAATCTATCTTGGAAATGAAGCTTTTGCATGAAGAAAATGTCAAGGTCTCACTTCCAGATAGCCCCTCATTCAATGGAAAACCTGTGGAATCTCTAATATTGCACCCGTTTCAGGTGAAAACCTGGTTCCAAAACAGAAGAGCCAAATGGCGACGCGTACGGAAAGATGGTGATGACGAGGAAGACAATTCCACCGACCGGTCAACAAGGTCCGTCGGCCAATCAAGTCAGAACTCGTACTACTTCCAGACAAGAATCTGAATTTCCTTATTCACGGATCATGTCACGGGATGTAGTAATTTGCCCTGTACGCTTGTTGACCAATACTTTCACCTATAAAACAACTGGTTCTTCACTGCTCGAAAAAGGTCTACAATTAGTTCTGTTTCCTGGAAAAACCAACTGTGCGCCCGGGTCACATCCGTGACTGGTAGATTAATCTTCTGTGAGAGCAACGAGTGGTGAGGATTTGTATTTTTTGGGGTGAGAAGAAGCACAAGGTGACGTGAGATGGTTTCTAATACCTGTTATAACTTGTTGAGCTGTAATACACTTCGGGCGCACTTCATGAAATTAGGATTAGCTCCTTTTGTGTTTTTTTTCTCGTGGATTTTCTTAATCGCTCAGGGCATGGGATTACAGTAGTTGCTAAAAATTGCACGTGCTAAAAATTGTACGTACTGGCACTGATGGTTCAGCTTCACATACGCCCAGCAGCTTTCAACTTACCTCACACGATTATTCAGTAATTGATCTAGGAGAAGTAATTATGGAACGGTAAGGCGTGAGAGACACCAAAAAAGAATGGGAAAGATTGGGCGAAAGAGCGTTTCTCCTAAGTTGTGGATGGATACTTTCAGCTGGTAGTGGTAGACACTAAGGAATATCTCGGGACGATATTGAATCCAGGGACATCTGGGAAGAAGACCCCGCAATACATTTTATCACTAACGGCTGAAAAGTGTCTAGGAGAGGCTGCTGTGTCTCTCAAAGAGGGCATTGCTTACATACATGGATGGCAATTCATGTGTTAGGCCTATTCAATCAGAGTTCTATAGAGTATGAGTTCTGTACAAATTCCTATGTATCTGCACGTGGCCGACAGCTGGAGGTGAATTACTACTATCCCAGAATTTCATCTCAGGAGTTGTTTATATGATCAATTTCTTTCTATGTAACTAGTCAGAATAGTTGTAATTGTGAATTTTAACATTGTGTCATGATATCCTTATATAGATGACGTGGTAATTCGTGTTACATTCGCTGTACATAAATAGTTTGTGATCTGATGAACAAAATTTTTCGAATAACATGTTATTTTATTTCCAAATGATTTATGGCTCGGATCTCTGGATCCTGCAATCCGCCTTCGGTAGTCGCGCAGCGTGCGACAAAATCTCACGAGAAAGAGTTCCTCGCGGATTATTTTGGCCGGTATCCGGTTAGCTCAACCAAGAGTATGATTTTCTGGATGAAAGCTTCCTAGAAAATTGCAATGGAGGGGAAAACCAAGGCGTTTGGAGAGAGGACGCATGCAAATTTGTACTAAATAACAACTCGCGTCATTGGTCTACGACAAAACTGCTATGGATGGCGTCATCAGGTCTTGGGAGGTATTCAGCGCAAGAAAACCTCTCACTGCTACCCTGCAAAGTGAAGGGATTACGAAAAAGCAGGACTGGGTGCAGAGTTGTGTTTATTCCCTCGTGCTTTGCACTTGATGTGTTATCATTGCTACGCAATTCGAAGCCTCATTAGAACTTAACAGGCGTCACTGTTGAAGGCAGGTGTCAATAAGTGATAAGATGATGCTTTTCCCAGGATTTTCCTGAACAAGGAGCAACAAAAGAGTAAAGCCGTTACCCGGAAGGCTAGGAAACGAGCCTGCGCCTTCCTATTCAAACACGCTGTACCAACGGAACAACTTCATAGGTGCCAACTAAAGCGTAATGTGTTTGCGTACACGTTCCCACACTCTTCCACTTAGTACCCGTACATGTTTCTCTTCCTGGCTAAATCCTTTCACGGTAAAAACTATCTTCCGAGGAACTGGTCTGAAAACCAAGATGCAAGTCATTTTTTTGTTCGGAAACTTTCCGAAATCTCGCGACTGTTTTGCACAACTTTGTCAACATACGTACCTAATCAATATAAGTAATTTAGCTCTCAGTGTGTTACTCCCAAACTAAAGTACTTCAAAACTGCGGATGATCCCTTAAGCTAATAATATGCGAGATCTGCAAGTAATTCTAAAATATCAGCTATGATGTTTATTGTTAATCTCTTTAACATCAACTCCAATAAAAGAAGTGTTAAAGGCAGCAGGAGCCGAAATCCTCGACTCCGAGCTGAGCTGCGTGTGGTGAAGTACAGACTCCGCACATCACAAATGTGAAACGAACACAGACAATTAAGGCTTATCTGCAGAGAAAATAGAACATTCATCGCGAACACGCCTGGGCGTGTTCACGTGCGGACGAGTTTTTCCCGGCCCTAAAAGCCATTGCGGCGCGTGGCTTTGGCGCAAAGGTACTACGAAATGCGTTGAATTCACAGGAACACTCACCACA
>KN726268.1:36514-63270 GCA_000816745.1 Ancylostoma duodenale
GTCTTACCTGCAGAGAAAAGGGAAGATGCGTCGCGAACCCGCCTGGCCGTGTTCGCGTGCGGACGAGTTTTCCCCGGCCCCAAAAGCCATAATTGTCTGTGTTCGTTTCAAATTTGTGATGTGCTGAGTCTGTGCTTCACTACCCGCACCTCAGCTCGAAGTCGAGGATTTCGGCTCTTGCTGCCTTTGAGTAGCATTAATATTTATAACTGCCGTTCTTTCTTGATTAGCATAGTTCTTTTTTCGTTAATGCTCACTAGTGCGTGAAATGTTTTCTCTGGTACTTACAAAGTGTCCCAGAATAGTATTACGGAAGCTATGGAATTAAGCATAAATAACAGTAGACGGGAGCATCTTTCGATGGAGTGCACCTCTAATATGAAGGTATTCATAATGATTCAACGCTTAATTGTGTATCTCTTGCTCTCTAACGAAGGCTTCATGGCTGGAACCTGTGCTTTCGATGGCGATGCGAGCGTGTCCATCACCTTGATGTGACCGCACTTCGAAAAAGCGAACTTCACCTTGATGAAGTTGCAACATGACACGATATCTTTTAGCAATGACTGTTCCCATCGAGAACTCAGGACCCGAAAATGGCTGACAAGCATTAGGCGAGCAAGTTTCTGGTCGCATCTGGAACTTGCTCGCCTCACGCTTGTCGACAAGTACTTTTCGTCTTTTATGGTCGACACGTTATTGGTCGCAAAGTTTGTCGACAACGATTAGCGAGTTAAAAGGTTGTCTGCAAGTTATCTTGGGGCTGGGGCAAAAGTGCGCTTACTACTCGTTCTTGGGCTTCTGAGAAAGATCACTCTCGCAAGCGCTTTGGCAACTGCCCGCATCATAGTCTTAGCATATCTGATATTTTCCCATATGAGCAATGCTGTTGCGGATGACCTGTACTTACAAATCGCAGTGGTACTAGTTAATTTACACAACATACGGTAGAACTTTACACACATACAGAGGGATGGGGGGAGCATAAGCTATTACATATAGTTGCTCAACTACTCATGTGCCATAAACGCAGGCTCTCTCTCTTATTTTCTTCTGCTGAGTATAGGAAGGTATGGAGTTTTTTTTTTTTTTTGGACCGAAACAAGTTCTTGCCGAAGCCCTTTCTCCTCGAACTGCCGACTTTAAAGCAAATTTACTGGAAGTGGAATTCATTATTAAAATTTAACCTGCAAATTCCACGAAATCTTCAAGAATAGCATTCTTGCACAGAGCAAAGGATGCTGCCATCGAATGTATCCACGATTTCTCACGATAAAGAACTGCACGACGCGGAGGAGACAAAAGCTACGACCAGTTTTTACCCATTTTGTTTCCGAAGAACCTTTCGTTTAGAAAACAGGGGAACAGCCATTTCCGAGAGGACTTTTGAGAAGTAAGTTGAAAAATTGAAGACTTTTTAAATGCTACGAAATGCCTGCACAAGGCCATGAATAGACTCAGATATCTGTCAACCGTGACTCTCGAAATATGAGACATAGCTATCTCATCCAGGCAAGGTATAGAATCGCCTCGTTCTCTGCTCGTACAAACAGCGATGTTGTCTGGATTTTGCGTGATCGTCTCGTAATCGTAATCACCAGCACGAGGCGATGCTCTATTCTACGTACAACCGCTGTTGAAAACTATTCTTTTTTAGCTGTTTCGCCAGCAAAATGAATGCTGAATCAGTGCACTAATGATTTTTGTGTTGATATCTTTCTGGCAATGCCGCATGATTTCGTTTATATTCAAAAATTGCATAGATTAGAATAAGGAAAGCAATCTGTATAGTGCAGAGATATAAACCAGAAGAAGTTGTACAATAACTCATGTCCCCTCGTGTACAAGACCATCGCAAATTTATTTTAGTGCTTCGTGGCGGTAGCAAAATTCTTCTCATCATTCGAGAGTTTTGTGAACCTCGTCGCTGTTTTCGGAGTTCCTGTTCCTGCTCGTTCTTCATAGAAAAACCTTTTTTTCGAAAATGAACTGAATAAAGTAAACTTCAAAAGATAATGAACTTCGGATCGGAAAAGAAACCAAAATTGTCCCCATCTATAAGAATATGGCAGCGTAGTATTTATTTTGATAGAAAGAATCGGTTGATGGCAAGCACGAAGCTAGCAGACCACCACGAAGGTAAAAGAGCTAAATATGAGGGTGGCTTTGCATATCTGAAATTAAATCAAGCTCTTATCCTTTACAATTCTTTACAATATTCAGACTCAAGGAATGGCTATCCACAAATTCCGTGTACAAGCGGTTCACACAAATCTTTCTGCCTATTATTAAATCTAACTAACAACTTGCACATGTCAACGATATCCAGTGGATTTACCGTTTTAAAGTTTACTACAGTAACCTTTCCTCCAAAGCTATGGAGAGCATGTCTACAATAGTTGATATGGGGCTCTCTTAGGTGCTACAGGGGATAATGTTTTTCATGTTGCACGACTTAACGCACAATGTCCGAAACAGTGAGAATCCATTAGTGAGGATTCCCCCAAGATGTTGATCCGATTTCGCTGCGACAAGACTTCGTGCGTCGTCAGCTAAGGATAATAAGTGGGCGAATGTTCGGATGTTGTCTTTCTTGCTGATCCTGGAGCACAGCATTGACTGTGTGCTATTGCAGGACGAATCAGCTGTTAACGATTTAATAGACGGATCGTATTTCCCGCGATATCGTGTCGAGCTCGTTAATCCGTCGCTGAAAATCCAAAGCTATTGGTCAATTTACACCCCACTCGCCATTAATTCTACTGCGAATATGCCCTCATACCTTTCAAGCCTAAAGTAAATTGTCAAACGGTGTCTCGTATGAATCCAAGTTTAGCTCTTCCTCTGGCATTGCATGGGTCATTTAGAAGAAGAGAAAGAGTCAAGAAGCCCTCCTTCTGGCCAGGAAAGCACTCATAACTCCCTTCAAATGCTCTCATACTCCAAAATTCCTTCATGAGAAAGACAAATCGGGCGTGTGCTGCCAACCCATAACACATTTTCTCTCATTCTCCATTTTGTAGTTCACTCACCAACAAAGTGAGCTTGAACGCCAACGACAAAGTTCTTTGATGTGCTTCTCTAGAACTATTCTCGTACTTGAAGCGCATAGCAAGTGAAATTCTATCATCACTAGGAAAATACTTCTTCTAATGCAGCTCTGCTATATAAGTCAGCAAAATGACTGTAACCGCCTTGAGAGCGCCATTCTTTTGGCCTTTAAACCTTGGTCCCTAGGAAACATAGGGAGCAAAGGACTGTTGTATTAAGATCATAACATTGCGACCAAATTTCAGGAATAAATTTAGCTTCTGTTGAGGAGCTTTGTTACCAGGTTATCTTGAATTTGCAGGATGAAAGATGTGAGTTAGGCAAAACTTCCCCAATCGTCATAATTCAATGTAATTATAACTCCAACAACTAGCAACTACCTGGCAATAAGAGGGGGAGTGTCAATGAGCTGAAACATTCATATATATCTTAGTTGTTATTTTTCCGAAGTAATACCTAAGTTGTGGTTCACTTTGTGTTTCGTATCTTGTTTTTTCTATTTGTTAACATTCATTACATTCTATATTACATTCGCCTCTACAGAAATGGCATTTTAATTTGTAGTTCGGTTTGCAATTCAACTCAACTCAGTATTCCTCGGAACTATTTATTTCTATTCAAGAGTATTCGACACTTCTTAATAACTTTCATAGCTATTGGAGTGGAATGTGTGGTTGATACGTGTCTCCCAACTGGCACGCCAATTCAAAATCTACTCCACTTACTCAATTTGATAACTATTGCTTTCTATATGGGTGGGCATCTTCGGATGCACCCAGTTAGGGTTCATCTACCACTGTTTTGTTTTCGTCTGAATTTGCATCTATTCATTTCACTGTAACTAGGATCTATGCGCTGTATCATCCGATCAGCTCAATGATACACTTGTTCCTTTCCGCTCCAGAAGTACTGTTTGAAGAGTTCAGAAGGAACCTTTTGCAAATAACAAAGACTGAGTTGTGAAAAGAAAGTAACTGCATCAGAATCGGAGACTGCACATTCATTTCAGTCACGGCCTTAAACATGAAAGAGGCTGTTTCCGCGTATTAACCTTGCCTTCGTCAATCTTTTCAATTATCCTGACACTACATCCCAATGAAACAATAGCGAGAGTATTTTAACCTCTAATGCTCATTTTCCCTTTGTGTCGCTGCCATTTCACCCAGCCCAGCCCTTTGTGAATTTGTGCCACTTTGTTGTTTCTGAGACTAGGTGCTATCCGGCCTCAAATGCAATTCATCTAATCGTAGACTGTGAACGATATTTCGGAACGCACTCTCTTCCCGTGCACTAATAACTCTGCTACTAAAACTTCGAATGTAGTGAATAATGGGGGCAACATGCAGTTGCGTAGACGGCCCAAATAGCTGCTGTACTTGTCCATCCTGTGTAAGTACCTTTGGAAGCCGACGGAGCTTTTGTGATTAAGCCAGTTCTGGCGCTTCCATATAGAGGAGCGCACACCGGTACCGTTTATTAACTGTCTTTGGATCGTGAGACTCCCAACTCCATAAATTGGAGTTCTGCCTCCATGGGAACAGACTGCTTTTACTAGGATTCATGGTCTAGCTCAGAAGCTGCAGGAAGCGGCTTTTGACTGCTTAATAATTCTTTATCCGTTCAATTCACGCTAATTATAGATTCCGACTGTTTTCTGTGATTCTCGCATCGTTGCTGTGCCTCGAATTTCTCGGTATGCCCGACTTTGTGCAGCTGGTTTTGTAGCAAAAACGCTCCGTCCTTCAGTAGGACTGCTTCTTTGTCTATGTGTGCAATCAATTATTTTCAAGTTACCCTCTTCGCTCAGCGCTTTGTTAGGCTAACGCGATTACATGTAATAAGTGGATCAAATTGACATTGATACATACGCAACCCGAGGAGGGAGGGACGACAACACTCAGTAACCTTACTGTCAGCCTCCTGAAATGTGCATACATTCTATGGATAGTATTCTTGTATGTAAAACTGTTCTATGCGGGAGTGGAAGGCAGTTCATTTTGAGATGCGACGTATCCAGTCGCGGGCGCTCAAGACAACTCCACTCTCTATCTAGCACATAATGTAGAACCACCTTGTGAAGACCACGCTAGTCTCCTTTCGAGATTCCTTTTCGATTCTTGTCTTCTCGTAAGCGCAAGTGGCTTTCTCAGAGTAATGTCGTCAACGTGAAAGGGTAGATACGGGGAGCTTAATCTTTTAATGTAGTCCTTGATTCCTGAAAACAGTACTACGCTTATTCGTGTTGAGTCGAAGACGTCATAGAAATTGCTAATGCGAGGAGTCTCTAGGGCTCCTAATTCGTCCCTTCTCTTGATTAAAGTTGCCTCATCTAATTGGAGTACTTTTACTGTAAAGGTTGCACTTGATAATTCATGAGTGATTAGCTCAAAATTACGCGTTATTTTACCGAAACACCGTCCATGCTACTGATGTGCTCAAACAGTTTCGTCACAACTGTTGAGGAGATGGCATTAGCGCTCTTAGCAGTGTTATTTCTGTAGCACATTCTATGTATTCATTTTTGCACAACATTTTATCGACTGCTATTTCCGGAAACGTTCCTTTTCCTCATTTTATAAGGATGAACTGGTTTTGTTGTTCTATTGCATTGCTCACGGTATTGAGAATACAGTTCTCTTTTTTTTGAGACTTATATCTTCAGGAAGAATGCCGACTACGTTTATGGTTGCGGGAATAGTAACTGTTCTATCTTTTCATAGCTTTGCGAATGCCTTTAGACTAGTGAGTTGTCTACTCATTAACCTTTCTTTGGCCTCATCCTAAACTATCTCCACTAATTTAATGTGCCAAGCTAAAGTGGGGGAAACTCCCTTGAAAGTATCCATTGAGGAGCTAAGACAAAAACAAGGTCAAACAGCAGTGATAGCCGAACCGAAGTGTACGAGTGCTGAGAACGATGCGTTGCCGCAAATACCTTCCTCGGAAGTTTCCCACTGAGTACCGCCGCACTCCACCGTCCCAGTTCTTTCTCGCTGCCAGCGGCGGACGTAACCATGGGAAGCCCTAGAGAGTAGGGAGGGTGGCAGTGCTACAGAGGATCTTCTGTTATGAAGTTCCATGGGATTTTCCTCCTGGCTTACAAGGGAAGGCTACGATCTGGCCATGGTCTTTTGTAAAGAGACATGTTAGACTAGATAACGTCTATGACGTTGACATCAACCTCGCTCTCTATTTCAGCTAGTATGCATAATGAATGAGGTTATATGACAGGTGAGAGGTAGAATTCCACCGCATACCCAATTTCCTGAAAAAAAAAACTGGAAATACTACTTTACAGAACATTCGAGTTCGCGCGCACAGCACGTCAACTAACCTCCCGCTCCAAAATTTCAGTGAAAAAAAAAACGCATTGCACGTGGACGCAAATCCGTTCCTTGATCAAATGGGCATTGCAAACGTTCAATTTTTTTTCTACAATGAATATTCGCAGAAGCTGGGAAGGGATTTGAGCGTTTTTATCACAAACTATAACAAAATACGGAACACTACGTAGTTCATTAGATTGGCCATCACGTTAACCACCGTTTGTTGGCTTGGTTGGCGTTTCGTGGATCCTGGCTGCGGTATCCCTCCCTCATTGGTTGTGGTGGTTTTTGGAGAAGATTCCTATACCCTTCAAAGAAACATCAATTTAGCGGGAGTACCGACGCCCAGTGTGTACCGAAGAGCAGACGTGTTCATACAAAGCACTTGGTGTGGTATTTGCTTTATGTGATTGTCCTGGTGAAGAGAAGTCGTGTCCTCGAGATCCAGAAAACGCTGTTGAGCATAGAGGAACGCACTACCATGTGAGTTTTCACCGGTTATTTCTCACTTAAAAACAAACATCGGTGGTGATTACCCAAAGGGTTTCGCCTTTGCCAGGTTGGAAAATACGAAATTTTAATTATTAAAAGCCTTTTTTAACGAAATTTCACCACTCATTCTTCACAACTAATTCGATGTCGTTAGCTGTGCAGCATTCATTTACTCTTCTGGCTATTTCTCCTTACAAATAACGCATATATTGTTTTCTTAGACGGCGTGGGAGACTCTGCCCGTAGTTCTCGCTGTAATGCTCATGCATACAAATAACGCTCTGAAGCTGAGCCCACTTCGAAAAGTAACTAAACTCCCTTATTCTCAAAACTTGCAGCGGTTAGCGTTTTTTTTTCTTTGCATGTTGCCATGCACCAGTGATGACTTTGTGACGTTGACTTTGCGATTCTGAACAGCATGAAAAATGTTAATTTGGAGGTCCGAAAACTGATATTGTGCGATTTAACGAGCTCGCATTAACGAGGATAGCCGGGAGTGGGAGGCTTCAGGTTGACGACTGTCGCGTTACGGTAATAGAAAACCGTTTCCGTGCCAAAATATTCGATTGCAGTGAATGTCCTCTCAAATTTGCTAGTTCACAGAAAATACAATAATTTCTTGACTTGTTACATAACTCGCATTACTTTGCAGTTTTGCTCAGCTCGAAATGTGCCAGTTTGTGAGGATGGAGATATTTCGACCACAGTGACGGGAATTCAAACGGCTATCCACTGCATCTGTGCCGAAGGAAGTGACCTCATTCAGGAACGAAGCGAAGAGAAGGGCATTACAAACTATGCATGTCGACAGGTGGCTATGTTACTCACTTCTATTGTTATCAAATAGGGGGCATTTGAGTTCATAGAGCAATTTCTTTTCGGGAGATTTCCTACCGTTTTCTGCAAAGGGGGGGGGGGGGGAGCTTCAATACAGGTGAGGTTCTGATCATGAATGAGAAACTCTCTTCCAAGCTCTATCCCGTCATGGAGGAGATCATCCAACTCGAAAGGACCATCATTCAACAGATTTCTACAGGTGCTGTTGTAAATGTCCACCACCCAAATGTTGTTTGCAGTGCAAAGAAGCCATGGTCAAGCTTGTAACCCATATTTACCTTACTCACTAATTTCACCGGTCTCATACGTGCTCACTGATTACCTACCTACTCACATGATTTTGGCATGCTGGTTCACATTACATGACGCTCTTCACTTCTTCTTCCCAATACCTTCAAGGGCAGCACTCTCGGAAATATTCCTGTTTGAGATCTTGTCGGGTTTCGCGGTTTTTTAAGAATCCGCGTCCTAAACACATCTGACGGTTGAGTAGCTCTTAATACGCGATAACCTCACAGGACGCTGTATTTTCCTTGGGTTGATTGTGCTGATAAGAGCGTTAGTGGGTCCCGCCACGTGAATGCCACGCCCGCCTGTGTAAGCTACCCAGGCAAACGAACTCCGCCAAATGCTCTGCCGAACAGAATGCTTCGAAAATGGGTTGCTTCGCAAACCTTTCCAAGTATGTCGCCATGCAAACCTTGCCAAATGTGTCGCCATGTGAGCCTTGCCAGTTGCCTCGCCAAACTTACCTTGCACTTTTACACTGTACACGAAATTTCACCACTCTGGTTGTCCTGATATCTCATAGTGCTGGAAGAGGGTTCCAAAATCCCATCAGACCACAACTTTCACAGGGTCAAATCCAGAAGTAAGTGAAGCGAGGACATCTATCCATTCCATGCATAACCTCAGGATGTCCCTGTATAGCGCCAAGATGCCGTATGCAGTAACTTTAGAAGTCACTTGAAAACAACTGGCCAGTCCAAGGGTTTCGGGGCTCGAAGGAGTCTCGGACGAGTTTTAGGAATATGCCAAGGCTGTATGGGAACTTCAATCCTGTATAGCCATCTTGTCAAAGGACCGCTAGGCCTAATTGGTGCAGAAAGACCCAGAAAGTCGAAAATCAATCTCAACCAGAACCTGCTACTAGTATTTTGATCTTTCTGGAATGTGTTATCAAGAGACCTCTAGAATCAATCGTTTTCTAATCTTCTCTTGAAAATACTGTGTGCTGCTTACATCTAGTCGGCCACGCGCCGCGGCAGGTTGGATATTAAATGTTCCGCAACCCGGGGATATCCTCAACCAAAGTAAGGATGTACATCAGCCAAAGGCTGAGATTTTAACCCGTCATCTCTTCCCTTCTAAAGTACTTCCGTATTCTGAAGTACGCATTTCAAACGTGGGTAACTAAATCGGCGCATGGACCTCAAGTGCCATATTGTCTCAACTGTTTGACATCCAGAAAATGAAAGTATTCTACTGCCTTGTGTACTGCCAAGCATACTTGTGGCTTATTCTTGCGGAAAATGTCTTGCCAAGCAGATTTTGAACTCGTGAAGGGTATTCCCAAACATATTCTCTCGCCAAAATGTCGCCATTGAACTTCAGAGAAGGTAGATGTCGAGTCTTTGTGTTCTACTCAATATTGTGACTCCCCAACAACCGATGAGTGCTGCCTTCGTAAGCCTAGGCCTTATGGAGTAAAACACACTGATAACCTCCCTTGGAATTCTTTCCAATTCCCTCCTAAATCTTGTTAAAATAGCTGCCTGTGATGAAATGGTGTTGTTTTGCATGACTTTCCACATCAATTTGTTGAATCGTTCCCGTATACGTTGCTACTTTTATTAACACCTGTTTTCAGAGACGACTTTGCAACAACGAAGAGGCATGTGGATTAAGAAGCTTTGTGGGCGAGATGAGGTAAACAACTCACATGCGTTGTTTGCAAAATTTCACCGCGTACAAGCGTCAGCTGAGTTCTGTAACGGCAGTGTCATCCCAGAATTCCCGTAATATTAGCAAGGAATATCAGTGGCGACTACACCATATTTTGCTATACTCTATTTCATTAGAGGATAAAACTTTTACACGTCATGCGCTAACACGCAATAAAAGGATGATGAATGACAATGACAGCGCTCAAATGTTTTTTGTCGCTTGGACGTGGGTTAAAATTTTATTAGCCTTGTAATTAAGTTTCTCGCTACAATATAAGCCGAATACAGTGTCGATTGACGTGTTCTCAATTAGGGAATGCAATTGCATGATATGATTTGTTTTGTTTTGTTAGCCATATTTGCCACTAACACTGTGGGGGCGGAGAGAATGGCCAAGTTGTCCATTGAAACTCTATCCTGCTGCTCAAGAGGGAGATGATGGAATATGGAGAGAACTAGCAGAGGAAAGCTTTTGAATTAATGGATAACAAGTTGCAATCTACTCATTTTTGCGCTTTCTAAGCGTAGTTCAAGAATTCTAAAACAGCGTAACTCAATTGGTCCCATGCACATTGGGATGAGCACTGTAATTGCGAGACCATACACATGCCTGTTATTTTCGTTGGCTCCTGCACTGCTGACAATTCAGTGACCTGAAGCAAGATAAAATACCCACCTTGTACAAAAACGCAGAGAGATCCTTAGCTTGCCTTTCTCACACTTTTCTACGCTCACTCGTTGAACAACTACAACTGTAGCACCATTAGTGATGGTTTAGGCTGTGCGACTGTCCGACGGATACATCATGTGTGTACCCAGAAAAGGCCGTCGCTCCTTTGTCACACCAGTCAGGAAAATGTCGCACCCTCTGAGTCGATCCGTTAGCCGTCGTTTGTCAGTGTTCTCGAGTCCGTGATCTCCGCATTCCATGTACATATTACCCAAACAAAGATGTTTCGTTCGTTTCGAATTGACCTCGACCTCCGGGGTTCGAGGTTTTGTGGCTGCATTTGTTTCGTCCGCAGCACACGTGTTATGTTTTACAGAGCCATTGAACGGTATTTACTTACTTGAAGCGTGTTTAATAAAATCTCCAGTCGTGTTCCATGGTCGTTTCGTTCACATGAGGGTTGAACTGCGAGGGAGTCATTTCGAAAGACTCACAGTTCATAACTGGAAGTTGCTCGTGAATTTGCGCCGCTCACTGACGTGCTATCTAGAACTAGTTCATGTTTCCATAAGGGATGCAAGGTGTACTGTATATGTATCAGATGTATCAGGTCAGCACAATTGTCGTTTCTCATGTGATTTGTTCACAAAAAGATGGTCGTCAAAAGATGAGGAGAAATGTCGCTCTTTATGTCTCGTAAGATAAATGTGGCAACAGTTTGGGTTTTTGTTTCGAGTAGCTATCAAAAGACGTGGACGTAAAAGTGCATGCAGCGCTCTAGCCCGCTTTTGAATGGAACACTAGTGAAGTAGATGAGAATCCATTCACCCGATTATGTAGCAACAATCTGTACCTTAATGTACGATTATAAACGGACAATAAAAACCGGAACGGTTGAATGCGAGAATAGGTCATTTTTAGTTTACCACAAAATACATTGAATGAACATTGCCATTTCAATGCCTAGCATGGGATAAGAAAGGAGGAAGGGAGTTATATCTTGACTACAAATCGAGTGCGGGTTTACAGAAAAATCGCACTGTTCCGTTGCAAAGCTGCGACAAGTACACAAGTCGTACAATTCCCATCGAAGGTAACCATTCACAATCGAGGACGAGAGAGAGGAAGAGAGAGAGCAAGAGCGAGAATAATAATAATAATAATAATAATAATAATAATAATAATAATAATAATAATAATAATAATAATAACAATAATAAAATAACATTAAGAAAAAGTTATTATCGCCAACGAATCAAAGATTTTGGAGTTACCTCCTTCCCTCCCGCCCCCTCCCTCGGTTCCTTGAGACCACCAATTCCCATAACTTATCAGCAGGTTCATATCAAAAATTCAATGAATTTTTGCACACTCAAAAATGATGTTAATATCAATTATGATCTACGCGTCAGACATAAGAAGAACTCATGAACTCAAATGGAGTCATTCCTCGATTAAAAATATTCACTTGTGACCGAGTGCTTAAACTGCAATGTTTTCCTCTGGGCTGGGCAATATTACAGCCAAGTTAGAGGCTTAGCCATGGGGCAAAGACTAGCCATACCATTCATGTCCAAGGTGGAGAGTCCCGTCCAAACCTACCTTGTACTGTCGCTACATAGACGATTGTTGCATTGTATGTCCTACTCAAGCGTAGATGGACACATGTTTCAGTCTTCTAAAGCAACGATCGCAGTATATCAAATTCACCAGGAAGAAGGACATAGAAAACTGGCTACCATTCCGCAATGTGCATGTGCATTTGTCAAACGTAGAGTGAAAAACTAAATGGTATCGTAAGCTTAGCAATAGGAACATCTTGGTTCATTACCGCCCGGCGAACCCTTGGAAAACTAAGAAAGCCACCATAAAAAAACATGTTCAGGACAGGCCAAAACGCAGCATCAGATCTCGAAGAGCGCTTGGTTTCAATTAATCTGGCCCGTCAGGTTGCGCAGTCCAAGGGGTACCCTTCCAGCAGGCACTCACAGCGCAAACCCGGATTAGGGCAGCGAGACTATTCACGTAGGGATGACAGTGCCAAGATTCCCTTTGCGCTCCCATTCATCTCAGATGAGATGAGCAACGAGGTGCGCGCATGCTCACGTAGGGTGGAACTACAAGATTCTGTTAGTGTTATAGACATCCCACTCAGTAGTCTCAAAAAGCGCCTAGAGCGAAACCGAGGTTATGATCGCATTTGCGAAACACCCAACTGCGTAGTTTGTCGTTCGGGATGGGAAGGGGACTGTGCTGCCTCTTGGATAATATACCTCACAACTTGTAGTTCATGTGTAGAGCAGTATATCGGGGAAACAGGGTGCACATTGTTTACCCGGATTAAAGAACATCCAAAGGGGCTCAACAAGTCTAAACTTTCCACGCCATTGGGAACCCACAGTGTATTACGTCACAACAATTATCTATTTGAGGTAGAGGTCACGATCTTATCGCGGGAACCCGGAATCTTGGATTGCAAAACGTTGGAAGCATTTTGGATTACATCCAAAAACCCAAAAATGAACAGAAAAGAGGGGTGCAATGCATTGCGGCTGTCAAGGTGAGCATCCCGGTTACATTCTCCTCTGGTACTGTTCTGGTCCTATACGACTTGTTGGATTAGGTCCCGGATATGTAATGAGGTGTTTGAGGGGTAAATCATACTTGTCCTTGACATTCCCAGGCTCTGAAGAAAACGACTACGCCGAACCGTTAGCCGTTCAGTAAAAGATCAATGAAAATCTTGGCCTGTGCTCAAAATAGACCACACAATAAAAATTTTTTCACGTTAACACCTTGCAACTTCTTCAACATCGTGAAGAAAACTGGAAGAGCTGGGATGTGATATCCTTAGAACTGTCACGTCCAGGATTTGCACAGACGCATTTGTGCAATATGCAGCGTCGAGGTAACATTTCCTTCGGCATACATTCCAAAATCCTCTTAACAAAGCACCGTAAGGGCGAAAGTGACAGAAAATGGATACAGTCTCCAATGATGAAAGCGAGAGGTTTAGACAGTGCTTTCAGGGTTTCGCGGCGGAACCCGTTCCTTATGGTAGCAGTCTCGAGCCCTCCGGGCGAGACAGTGTTTACAACGATTTGACATTGGGTAACGGCAGTGTACGGAGCAGAGTAGCCCCTGCTTTGGCGCTTTGTGGGTGCTTCAACGTAGTCATCACTCACTGGATGATGGCTACTTCGACCAGGCAATGATAGCGCGAGGGTTCCGCAGCGATGGCCCCCACTTTGTTTTTGCATTCGGGGTGTGCGCTCAGCGCACTTCTCATTGAGATCTCACAGAGGCTAGAGAGTCTCCGGATCTGTCTTTGTTTTAAGAAGAACAGTACAATTCAATACACGGGAAAAAAGAACGAAGAACACGTCATCATAAGCTGTTGTGACATTTTCTGAAATCACTTGTACAAAGTGACTAAACTTTCTTAATCTTTCCTAACTTTCTTCCATTATTCTCGAGATTTAAAAGGAAGTGCGGGTACACTGATGACGGACAAATGTGCCGGAGCTCCACAGTTCAGAAAAAAACACCAAAAGACCAGGATAGGTGTCCACCGATCAAGAAAGGGCCCGCCGTTGCCCAATCGTGGGGAAAACTCTAGGATACGGATCCAGCATGGAGAATGGGTCTGCTCAGGCCCAATAGTGGGGAAAGGCCAGGATGAATTTCTGGAATTGCTTTACAGAACAAAAAATATTATTAGGTTGTAAGGAAAGTTCTTGCGGTTCTGAAAAGTGTGCTTTATTCACCCCACGCAGCCTTGCAGCAACCTGTCTTTTGTACATATAAGGAGTTCAGGGATGTCCAAGTTTATTACTATTATCAACTGCAAACTCCTGCACAATCCCGCCCAGGAATATGCAACTTTCAAAGCGGAACTTTTGCTACCTTTCAGTATACGACTTCAAATCTGGTGAATTAGCAGTTGTATTCAGTCGCCGTATTAACGCTATATTTGGGGAGGGGAAGGCATTCGAACGCACTGCACAAGATTGGTCCAGGCAGCTTCGTGTTGGTGACTTCAACCTCAATCTTTCACCATTGTCGGGACGCGCGTCCAGAGTCGATAACGATCAATTGCGGCAGTTGGTGGATTCAGATCCATAGCAAACTATGCGTGAAAAGACGCAAGCCTTGAATGTTCACTTTACCACCATCGCCGATCTTCTGCTTCAATTGGGCAAGGTAAAAAAAATTATTACAGTGAGTGAGCATGATCTGACCGGGTTCGATCTCCAGCGATGTGCACAGGTGGCTAATAAATTGCCCTCATACAGGACCATTGAAGACCGGCTGAAGCCCATCTTCACAGGAGATGAGAAGATGTGTCTGTACGTCAACACCAACCACCATCGGCACTGAGTTGACAAGGATAAGCAGCCTAAGCCGCAGCCGAAGACAGGTGATCAACCTCTGAAGGTTGTGGTCACTGCTTTGTGTGACAGCAGAGACATCGTCCACTATGCGGTATTGCCACTCAACACTGCCCTCATCGTAGACCTGTGCTATCAGAAGCCAGATAGATCAGCCGCAAAAATCGCAGAAAAGACTCCGAATCACGACAAGATCCGATTCCTACACGAACATGCTCGTCCACATATCTAACGCCATATAAGGTAGACCGTTCGATAGTAAAGATGACTCGGATCGCTGGTTGGACAACATTTCCGACTCAATGCCAGAACAGTTCCAACCCGAGGGCATCGAAAGGCTTCCCAAAAATGGGCGAAGAGTGGCAGTACGTGATGGTGATTTACACAATTCTTCATGCGCTCTCCTTTTTTTTGAAAAGTCGAGAAAATGTACTGTTCCAGAAACCGCAAGAACTTTCCCTACAACCTAATACATCCATTCTGACGGTTTATTTCTATTATCATTTCTAAATAACTGCTTCAAATTATTCATTATTATATTATTATTTTTTATTATGTTTTCATCAATTTTATTTCATACCTGGATCCCCAAAGCGGCGGAGACCCCACTTCCCCCCCCCCCCCTCCCGCCTACTTTCTGCGCCCGCCACTGAGGTGCACGGATGGAGAATGGGTCTGCGACGGCCCAGTACTGGAGAAAACGCCAGTATACGGGTGCACGGATGGAGAATGGGTCTGTCATGGCCCAATAGTGGAGAACATGCAAGAATTCGGGTCAACAGATGGATCGCGTCCGCCGTGGCCAATAGTAGGGAAAACGCCAGGATTCGGGTCCACCGATGGACCGGGTCCACCTTGGCCCAATAAAGGAGAAAACGCCAGCATACGGGTCCACGGGTGGACTGAGTCCGCTCTGGCCCTACAGTGCAGAGAACGCTAGTATACAGGTCCACCACTGGACTCCGCCCTGGCCCAATAGTGGGGAAAACATCAGGATACGGGTCCACAGATGGAGAATGGGTCCACCGTAGCCCAGTTGTGGAGAAAACGCCAGTATACGGGTCTACTTATGGAGAATGGTTCTGCCGTGGCCCAATAGGGGGGAAAATCTCAGGATACGGTCCACAGATGGGTCGGGTCCACCGTGGACAATAGTAGCGAAAGTGCCAGCACACGGATCCACGGATGAAGAAAGGGTCTGCCGTTGTCATTATTCTAGAAAACGCCAGGATACGGGTCCGCGGATGGGGAATGGATCCGCAGTGGCCTAGTAGTGTGGAAATATGTGATTATTCACACTACATTGGTTACACTAAGTTGTACAAAGGTTCCAAAGCCATCTGGAAGGTACTCCCGTGCAGAGTTGGGAGTGGCCGGTCATAAGCGCCCATAAGCGTTGAACGGATGCAGTGACAAAAAAAACAGTGGGTAGTACCAGTGTATAGGAAAATAGTTTTACATGTAGATGTGTGAATAAGAATTTGCAAGAAGGTAAGGATCACGAGAGGTGTGGGAGCTCAACGTTGGCGAGGCGGCCAGACTGGTAGAATATATGCAATTCATAAGGAAGGTTCCGCATTTGAGCTCAGTTAATGATCGGTCTTGCTTCTTTGTTAGCATTTCGCATATGTAAAGCTTTTCTACCCACCTCGAATAGCTGCTCCACCCCACATTCTAGCGTTCCGAAGGGGCGCTAGCTATAGGACTAAGCATAGTTTAGAAAAGGAGGTGATACAAGCATTCTCGAAAAGGAAGCATTGTTTAACTATAAAGATGCGACTAGAATGCAATAAGCAGTATTGAAAACAATTGAAATAATAATGCAAAAATAGTAGGAGTACGAAGATGAAGCAAGTTAGCGCATCAGTTTGACACCACCACGCATTATCACCCCACAAGAAAGTATCGAACTGCTAATCATCTGAGGAAAACACGATTCATCAGAACAGAGTTAACACATTGATATGATTGTCAGGGTACCAAATGAGTAAACCATTGATTGGTAGCCCAAGAGTTTCAGAAATATCCATCATATAATTGGATTACAAGTTGATGGCGAACCAGTGTTAGCATCGAATCATCAATGTTAGCATCGAACCCGCTTTCGAAACTCGGGCACTTTTCTTCTTCTGCAGCGGGTTTATCACCTCCTGCCACAGCACGGGAACGTGAAATTCCTTGTTATTTCCTTTCCAAAAAATAAAGAGTAGTGTGAAGTTCTGTAACACCAGTTCCACTGTTTTGGGTAAAACTTTTTAAATGTTTGTAAGGTATGATGTTCGAAATAGCAACCCTACGGGACCCTAGGAACGGAAGTCACAGGGGCGGCAGTCAGATGAGGGAGCGGCAGTCACATGAGGTCGACGCGAAAACCTCATATCTGCGGAATCTTCAAAAAAAGCGGTGAAAAACGAGCATAATCATCAGAACTTCACTAATAATACGAGACGCTTGTTTCTGTGAGCTGCATGTCTTTGAAAGGATGAAAAATGAAGCATACAATACAGCCGATAACTCTTACAGCAGATTACTCCGTTGGCGACGAATTAATCTATCGCAAAGCTTCGGCATGCAATAACTTTTTCAAACTCATACTCGGAATCCTCAGCCAATTTCGAGTCGAACGAAATGTGAAACTTGTTATCTCTTCATTTCAAGGAAGTTTTCCTTCGAAAAAAAGGTGAAAATTTTGAACTCACCAATAAGAACGTGAAACAGTACGTATTTACCGAAAAACATTCAAAAATGGAAGGATATAGAAGCTTGTTCTCTTCCAGGATATAGAAGCTTCTCATTTTCCTTCCAATATGCTCTATTTTTCACGAAACCTTGACGTTTGGAACTTCTTTTAGGCGTCAGGATTTCAGCTAGGGATGATGTACTTGATGCATGTTCAGACAGGAACTTCTTTACGGAGTGGTCGAAAAAAGGCTAGTTAATGTTCTACAGACACTTAGAAATTCGCAGTGGAAGTACGGTGGTCCACTTATTTACTGGATTGCATTCTTTTTCCATCATTCATAAAAACTGAACGCTTCTACCTGAACATCTTAGATTTGTTATTGTGGTGGGTTTTTTTCTCATTCACCATGAGTTTGTCTCCAATTTGGCGTGAACTTCCGCCTCTCACCGATTACAGTCAGGTTTCAAGCGGGAAAAACACGATTTTTACGAAAATTCGACATCATTTCTGACATCTACCGGAATTCAGGTAAGTTTTACATTTTCTGAATAGCCACAATGCATGGATTACAAATATGTTGGTCTTATCACCGTATCTAGAAGAAGACTGACCCTTGGTGCCAGACGAAGCTATCATTTACTTAGCCAGTCTACTTGCAGGAATCAGGCTGCGACCTGATTCCTGCAGGCAGACTCGGCTGTGCCAGTAATTGCAGTTATACTGGTAATATAATAAAACTTTTCAGACATCGCCTAATTAAAATAGAAGTCTAAGAGCTTAAAGAACAGGTTACATGGACAGAAAGCCATGATTTTGCCCGTTTCAAAGCTGAAAAAAAGAATAGCATTGTTAGAACATTCCAGTTCGAAGTGTTATAACTCGATTCAAACACAACGTTCTTCATCTTTTTAGCGCTAGTTTAATTAGCTACATCAACCCCAACAATATAATGAAAAAAGCAGATTTTTGTACGTCGACTCAAAATCACAGTACTGGTACTCTGCTGTCAATGCATGACTAGATAGGAGAAGGCTGCAGTCAATCACACGCTTCTAGTACCACCAAACTCCTGACACAACCTCCCTAGAGAGAAGATCTGGTTTAGGAAAACTTAGAAGTGAGTAAACCCATATTCATTCACATTCCTTGTCATCATACAGAAATCGAGCTTCATCGACAGTATATGCATGATCAAGAAATAAGCCGTTTTGGGACGAAAAATTAGGTCAGAAAAGATATGATAGCGGGTGAGACGCTGGTCGTCAATCAGATCGTGGGGTGTTCACTTCTGCGCCTTTATTGCCATGTCGATTGGAGTCAAATGCTTTCAAACTGTGGTATAGTGAGCGTCCATCTCTGCTCTCACTGTGAGGATGGTAAGACCTGGTTTAGGTTCCACGGCTGTCCTCAACGCCTGATTGGCAAGCGACATCCCACAATAACAACCATGGTTGAATTTGAGTTTAAAATCTTAGGAAGCAAACATAGCGAACCCCTACTCGCTATTCATTGGAAAGGCGATTACAAGATAGAACAAATTCAAGATGACCGGACACCTTCGAGTCCGAGTGATAGAGTTAGAAGTGATTAACTACGATCACCAGAGAATCGCGTCAGCCCTCAGCCCACCATCTGTTCACGTCTCTGCAAAAAATACTGAGAAGAGCTAGCCAGAATTTTCAAGCGGTTTTTGAAAGAGGAGGGGAGCCTTTCCAGTAGGTCACTAGTTTGCTCAAATTCCACAGAAGAGAAACGTTTATTTGTGCATGCCCAGAAACGGCAATCAATTTCGCACTAACCTGGCACTTTTACTAATGGTACCACTGTAGATACTAATATAAACTACAGCAAACCACTCGTCATCAAAGTAATAGATGTCCTCAATGGGTCTACTATGGCTGTTCTCGCGTTGTTGCAGCAGGGCGCGACGCTCCTAAGATCCTTGGCGGTAAAGATAGAGTCGATTTTGATTTTGGGCTCAGTTGTCATTCCCGTATTGTTTTTCTCAGACGTTTTATGCGGCCATTCAAAGCCTCTTTTGCTTTACTACATGTGACTCTCCTTACATGTTGCGGGATGTCGTAATATTTGAAGAGGCACTAAAATAGATACGTAAATAACACATAAAAGTTTCCTTTTCTCGAAATGTTTGAATTTTTGCAGGTATCACCTGTTGGATGAACAGCAAGCGGTCTTTCGTCCTAATGGGGTTGTTCAATAGAATCTGAAATTCTGTGGTGTCATTCTTGTACACCTCCACCTCCAAGGGTAACACAAGTGGCTCATGTTCAAGCCTTTCAGTTGTCAAAGCTTTGCGACGGACTTGGCGGTCGCGTACGAGTAGACTATTTCACCTTAAAACAATTCATGGTTGTTTTCGAAAATCCTGGGTTTTTTCTCGAAAGCAAAGAAAAGCCTTGTCTCTGGTTGCTGGAATTTCGCAGTCATTCCTGCAGCACCATTTCCACGAAACCCATTCTCTGACTAAGCAAAGCAACTTCTTCTTTCAACGCTTTCTTATTTTCCTTCGCCATCCTGTCCTCATCCTGTCATCTATCGCCCTCGACTTCATCTCCTGTAGAAGCCATGACGGCAAGTCATCCTCAAGGAGATTTCCTTCCCTCGTCACTGTGGTTGCCTTCAACTCATACAATTCATTTGCTCCTATAGAATCTGGAAATACTTCGCTGAAACTTCATACAACATAGAAATTCAGTGTGAAATTGAGAAAAACGACTACCTTTGCTTCTTACTGATGCCCACCATGCTGCACTCTCGCCACATCACCACACTCCGCTCCAGTAGGAATAGCAGAGATAGGAACCACATCCTCCCTGCGACTTTGCGTGTAGAATTCTAGCACCAAAATGGTGCGATATAATAAATTTTCCTCTCCCCAACAGTTTTTATATTGACCTAATTCTTGACATGGTGTCAAACGTTTCTAGAGGCTATCCTGAGGCGTGCTCGTGGGTGACCTACGGTTTGGCCGGAGGGCTTCCTCCAGGTATGTACAGTGTGGTATGACAGGCTGTCGTTCTTCCGCTCACCTTCCTCTTACCGCTAATTCTTCGCCGTCAATTTTTCCATAGCTGCACTAACTAGTTCTAGATGAATATCAGCAATGCAAGCCACAAGATATACAATCACACTGGTATCATTGTTGACTTGAGAGAGCTAGGGAAGTCCGTAAACTTTGTTCTACAGGCAATTCAGAAGTTGATTTTTTCCTCCGCTCGATGAACCACAGGTCTCATTGTTTTCTATGCACAGTAAATCATTCTTCAGGCCGGTCCAGCATTTACATATGACATGTTTCTCGAGAGATTCGAAAGTTCCCAAAAAGGCATTCCTTCCATGCTCACACTTTGGCTTGCAAATAGCTCATATGCCATCTGTCGTCGATGAAACAAACCTCGAATTAAATTTTAGCCCACTTTGAAGAAATTACGGCAGAAATTAAAGGCTGTTACAGTAACAGGATATCTGCATTAGCCAGTGAAGTGTGCGCTCGACTCCAAACCCGAGAAATTTTTGTGAGCGTCTCGCACATCAAAAGGCTGAGGCAGCTGCTGAGCTACTATAAGAGACGTCAACAAGGTTGCCTGGATGGATTTCTGTACCCAGATGCTTCAAGATGTGACGGCTTTGTCTGGCTGCACCTCTACTGATGAAAGCACAGTACCTCGAGATTCATTGCAACTAGACAGGAGATTCATATTCTTACAATTTTCACTCTATTTGTTCAATTTCCGAAGTTCTTTTCGAGAATCTTTTCCCGAGAATGCGTAGCAGAGCAAATCACCAAAGGTGCATAGCTAGAATGATAATCTTATGTGCGCCCCACCCTCGAATATGGTACATCATTGTTTACGCAGAATAGGAATTCGATGCAAGACTCGGATACCTATGCAGCAGAGTTGTCAAGCAGAGCTGTCATAATACGTATCCATACCTGTGACCACAAGTCACAGGTATGGATACGTATTATGAAACACATCAAGGAGACGAAAGTTGGTGTGACTGCGGAAGTATCTGAACACCTTTGAATGGGTGATGAAGAAAGAGCTCAAGTAGAAGGTGCGGTATAGACCCACTTCAGAGATGTAGTAGCGCATGTAAAAACGTTACGGGAGGCATGGGGGAAAGAAAAAGGAGTTTTGTACATGGCCCCGGGATACTCTCGAGTATGCTACCGTAGACAGCCTAAAAGGTAGGTTACATGTCCTTCTAAAAAAGCAGAGGCTATTACAGAAAGAAGTTAGGCTGTTGGATTGAGATGAGGAGCAAATGCGCAACAACGTTAAAACGTTATTTAAGCAGAACTTTGAGTAGATATTACCCTTAGGAACACTGGAGTGACAAATAGCGCTGCGACCCCCTGCCTTTAAGGCACAGCTGACCGGTAAAGCTTGAGCGCAATATGAAGCTTTATATGGAGACAAAAGAAGGGGACGTATAATGTCCTCACGCCGGCAATGAACTAAATGTTTGCAACTGAGTCACGGAATAGGAAAGTAGTGGTTTTAAGTGAGATAAGGCGTCTTTAGAAGCGCGAGTTACATGCCGTAGTTGATTTCTGTCTTGAGTTAGAAAGGTTAACTTGACGCGCATATCCCGAATTAGATGAAGAGGCGCTGTCAGTCACACGGGCTGACCAGCTTCTATGAACAACTATCGCGTTGGGACGAGTATTGAGGACGAGTCATCTGCTGGAAGTTTTGGAAGGGCTAAACGCAGATATATAGGAAAGGCCGAAGGAGGTAGCGATTAGAGTGGAGATGAGACAAATCTCATTGAAAATCAATCTTTGTGACTGCCACCAAAGACCCGTCATCATTACAAACAGGGCGGATGAGTTCCGATCCTACCGACAGAATAGCGTTGAATGCGAAGCAAGGAAAGCTGAGGAAGGTGCTGGTGCGGAACGGCCATTTGGTCTCAGGAGTAGGAAGCACAGAGAAGGGACCGCCGCGAGGTACAGGATAAACAGAGAACGGCGTATTTCAAGCTGCAGGAAATGCTGCATGAACGGTATGGAGTAGAAGCATACCTTTCATTCCCTACCCGCCATATTATATTGTAATTTTCGCCATATCTGACCATCGATTTTTCGCCATATCTGACCATCGATATTATCGATAAGCGCGCACACACAGACTTTATAAAAGAGCACCGCGGCGTGCTTTTTGCAGGGATTTTGTGAATCCTCATCATTGAAACCGTGTAGTGGCGGCATTTTAGGGCCCCTTGTGTAGAATCTTTTTCTCTTTCTGTATGCACCACACTCATTGTTGTAATGCCTTGCATTAGCTTGGCTACACATAATTGTTGTGATTGTTGTTTTCTAATAAAGTTGTTGTTTTCTGGGTTCTTGGTTGTTGCATGGCCTCGTTCCATCCGCATACTATCTCACACTTGTGTTGCTTGTGTTGCTTTTGTTTTGCATCGTTTTTCTCCCAGGTGTTCTTCAAAAGGATCAAATAAAATTTAAACATCAAGGGGACTTTGGCATTTAGAGTCGCCATACTTTAGCCTGGGGGTTTAAATTTCGCCTACTAAGAGTCTGAGGCCTAAAAGATGGGTGGGCCCGCTGTTCATTTTTTTAAAATAATTTAGAGCGCGGCAGGCACCGTGACAGAACGCAGGCAGTGTTGTGAGTTGCACAGGGTGGAAAAAGTGATATGCTATTATAGCAGTACTTGCAGACCAGTGTATGAAAAACGGCAAAACGGCTGGAAACCTTTGTGTTTCAATGGGAGATTTATGCTCTGACTTGCTCACAAAGGAGGCCCCTTTACCAAGCATACGGTTCTTTTAGTTCACATGAGTTGTGAACTGGAACACTTATTATGCACAACAAGATGCTTCTCCACTTCAAATTTGGCGTCAATACGTGGAGTGTAGGTTTCGCTGGAGCCCTCCTTCGATCGTATTTCGAATCCTTCCCTAAGTCCTATAACCATCTCTGTAAAATGTCTGCTCGAATTGAATTCCCACGCACCTACCAAGAGCGCCATTTTAATTCCTGAAGTCGTTGGCTGTTCTGCCGTACTAATTTCTCTCTTTTCCCCAACGTTCTGATCTGATCTCTCAAATCTCTCAAGCCCACTACTCTTATCATTTTCGAAGGTCGAGATGTATGCCCCAGACTTCCCAGCTGTTGCAACCTAGTTTCATTCTTCAATCAGATTATCAAAATTTCCTGGAACTCCGACCTGGATCAAAATTTCCTGGAACTCCGACCTGGACCTCTTACAAAGCCCCCTCTGCTTTTCACATTTCTGACGAAGCACAACTTGCATACTGGCCTCATAGGGGTCTGGGCTTTTCACCCCAAAGCGACAAGAGAAAATTTGTATTTGCCTCTACACTTGTATCATCACTAGAGCGGAGTATCTGGAAGTGGAAGAGAATTCATGCACGGCTGTATTTCCGAGCAGTTTCATACGTTTCGTTCTCACATTGAGGCATGTGAAAACAAAAGTTCCGGGGCAGGAGCACCTAATTTTTCAAAACACCATAGCTCGGCTCGAAGTCAACAATGCTCCCGCTTCTCCGTGGATAGGAGGCATATGAAGAGGACTCGTAGGATCGCCCATGAAGGTCCTAAATAAATTGTACGACCGCAGAAAATACACGCCTCCAGACATGTGCACAGTAATATCGAGGATGGAGGCCATCCTCGATACCGAACTTCTTACCAAATGGGACGTGACCTCACAAAAATACCATAACGTCCGGTTAATTTCTATAAGATCGGATAAAGTAGATCCCGAGTATGATCTGTTCAGGAGAGGAAGCAAGCACTCAAAGCCACCCGATTTCCCGAGAGGATTGCGGACAAATTTTGAGTAACACGGAAGACCCAAATCTCGCTTTTCTTGAGGAAATGGAGAAAAATCAACTGCAAAAACCGAGACAAACTAGTGAATCGACCCGAGAACTAGTCGCAACCATCTTGATTGAACAGGATTTGATACCTAGGGAGGACTGGCCACGAGGAAAATTCGTGGAGTTGATCTCGACCGCAGAAGATTTGAGAAGATCAGTAACAATTTTGATGCTAAGTCATCGAATCATGCAACGGCCACTGATGAAGTTCCTTCCACTTTGGAAATAGGTGTGAAAGCAGGAGGAAAGTCGATTCCATTTCTGACCATGGATAGGAACCATGTTGTGCGAGTTTTATGGAAGGAATTATAAGAGGATATGGCACATTACCAGTTTTGGTGCGAACTGCAGACACTGACAAATAATGCACATTTGTATGCTTAGCACAGGCGCTATGACGAAATTTCTTTCTTTTTTGTCGTTATTTACGATTTTGTCACAAAATTTAGATCATTTTTTGTAAAGTGGAAAACGTAAAAAATTTGCAAAAAATTTCCGTAAATCGTACTCATCCCCGACTTGCACCAGATTATCGACATCGGTTTTATCGATTTTTTATCTAGTTATTGACTTTTTTGCTTCTTCTTCTTCTTCGACTACAGCACATTTACAAGGGTTCTTGACCTGGACAGGAATATGTCATGTCATGTTCGTGTTGAGCTTATTAATGAATCCCAGTAGACCCACCCCCCATAGGGTTAAATAGCGAAAAATCAATAAAATCGATAAATCAATATTCCGTGCAAAACTGTCATCATATTCGTTTTCAGCGTATGGGGAAACCGCGGTAGACATGTCCTTGCCCGACTTAGAACGAAACTGGGAAAAATCGATAAAATCAATAAATCGACATTCCGTGCGAAATGATTGTCATATTTATACTCAGTATACAAATTAGGTAACCCTAGTAGACATGTCCCCACCTCCCTATGGTGTAGATAGGCGAAAAATCAATAAAATCGATAAATCAATATTTCGTGCAGAATGGTCATCATATTCGTATTCAGTGTACTGGGAAGCCCCAGTAGGCATGTAATTGCCTGTGCCCGAACGAAAATGGAAAAAAATCGATAGAATCGGTAAATCGATACTGCCGCTAGAAATGGTTGTCATATAGCGTATTGAAGAACCCTAGTAAGGCATGTGCTCACTACTCTCCGGGCAAAAACAGCGAAAAATCAATAAAATCGATGCAATCGATAAACTAATAGATGAGATCAGGTAAAAAGTGGCCTATGATCTCCGCCGGCCCCTGGAGGATCTACCTGCAAAATTTGGTCCGGATCGGTTAATGCTCAGCAATTTCTATAGGTAACATACAAACGTACAAACACACAAACACACAAACACACAAACACACAAACATACACCCACACATACAAACTTTCACTTTTATATATACAGATTGCTTTGATTCGCAACTGTTTGGGTTCCACTTTCTCGCTGAAGGACCATCTCAATTGAAACCACAGTCCCATTCAATCTTAATTTTCCCAGAAACCTGCGCATATCTTTGTACACATTTGAAAGCCGCCAACAGCATCTGAAAGCCTTGAAACTGCAATTCTGCGAATTATACAACGTTGGCGACGATGACTTCTCCGGTAAAACCTACGTATGTACTTTTCTAGACATTTGGAAAAATCAGCAGTTTTAACCAAACTTCTGATTATTCTAGCTTTTCCTCCACAACTGAACTCCAGAAATGCAAACCATAATAATTACTTTTACACAGCATTCTTCCCTTTATTGAGCCGATTTCCAACTACTGTTTCATTGAAACTCTTCCAACATAACCGTTAGTTATGGAATTCAAAGTTCACACAAAATCTTGCGATCCTCTTATTATCCTTTCCGTCCAAACATGCTCCGACACTTTGTTATGGAAGTTCTGTTGGTCCTGATATCCAACGTACAAGCATGCAGTTGGGTCGGATGAACAGAAGTAATAACGAGGAACGGGGTAACACGCAGTGTTTCATCTTTGGTATCCCTGATGCTCTTTTGTAGATAGCTGGAAGCTCATTCATGACCAAGACAACGGAATCATTGTACCCAAAATTATTTTCACTGCGTCAATACCTCTACATTCATCACCGTGGCTCGTTTTGTTGAACTATAACAAAGAAACATTATAGAGAACGCCTTCTCACGGACGAAGGATTTCATCTACTTCACGATACTTTAAAAATGACTTCAGACCTCAAAAGAGAGGCGTTCTTAAGCTTAGGAATTCTGACCTGTTGCAATCCTAAAACCGATAAGGTGACAACTCCAAAGCAGCACAAGCTTCCACTCATGAGGGAGTTGCGAGAAATTCTAAAATGGCAAGTGAAACTTACTAACCGAAAAATTTCATGCCCGTTGTAATTGGGGAAGATATTGCATTGTTCGCCTACATGAATGGGTACGAAATTTTTTACCTAGAGCTTCTGCATAAACCTTCTTCTTCTTCTTCTTCTTCTT
>KN726269.1:0-10941 GCA_000816745.1 Ancylostoma duodenale
TAAGTATTCTTATTGACCATCAACTATCCTGATCTTCGTATCAAGGAATGCGAGAAACCCGTCTTCACCAGGCCTTTCCAGCGTAAAGGATAAGTTGCTGTCATACACATTAATCGTTCCAATGTCTTCTCAACCTCTGTTTCGGAATTCCCAACCACGAATACGTCATCGATATACCGCTTATAGAGTAAAATCTCAGACGTCAACGAAATCCGTTCGATGTGATCCAAGAAAATAATGGCTAGCAGCGGCGCTATGCGGTTACCCATAGCCAAACCCCGTCTCTGCTCGAAGATTTTGTTATCGAAACAGAAGACGTTGCACATCAGTGTAGCGTCCAGCATGACTTTGATATCATCTGCACTGAAGCCCATGCTAGGAATTTGGCTATGATGTTGTTGAAACATGGAGATGACGGCATCTACGGCGTTGTTGTTGTTAACATTGGTGTACAGAGATGCGACGTCAAAATTCGCATAAGAGGCCGTGGATGGTATTTCGCACTGCAATAGAGAGGCCAGAAATTCGTCCACATTCACAATATGTGCTCCAACGAATTGAAGCAATGGCGATAAAACTTTCACCAGCAGCCAACTAAGTCTGTCTGATGGTCTTCCGCATGAAGCAATAATTGGACGTGTTTTGATATCATTGGAGGCTATCGTACACAGATCAGTTGCCGAGGGAAGTTTGTGCGTCTTCACGAGATTGTAGAGTGTGGAGACGACCGGGTGTGAATCCAAAAGGCGTTTTGCAACAACGGCGCCCAACTTTGGCTTCTATTATGGCCTGCTTCACTCTATCGTGTGCCTCCGTGAATCTAGCCATAGTATCTGCACCATATGTCGTGGGATCGGAAAGTACTTTGCAGGTGACTTCTTTGTCTATCATCTGTGGCATCACCACGAAGAAGCCACACTTATCACCAACTGTGTAGCGCAACCTATCTTTCAGTTGTAGAAGCTTTGCGATGCCCCTTCTTTCACTCGTTGTTAGATTGAAACGATAGGTTTGCTTTGCTTCACTTAGATAGATCCGTTGTATGGCAATTTCTAGACTGGCTATTCTTGAATCGACATCGGGAGCTGGTCTTGGTAGCTTGATTCCTCTTACTGGGAACGGCATAGAGGAAACAATCATCGATTGTCGATCAAGAACTGTTGGTCCGTTTTGTAATCTCCATCGTAGTCGATGTGCAAATTCGTGAACTCCACAAAAAGCTTTGTCTACGATGGAATCGTTTATCCTTGGATTGATGGCAAAGGACGGACCTAGATTAAGCGCTGCAGCCATATCATTATCGACTTCGTTTGTGCCAATAACGGTGTGTCGCTCGGGTGGAACAGCTTTCATTTCAAGACATCGGACCTTAAAACACACGAATGAACCACCGCCAGTGTTTTCGGTACGTGTCCTACATCGTCATTTGACGAAGACGTTGGAGCGGAAGATAATGGAAGCTAGGGAGATAAGAAGACATGAGCCAGAAATCAACACTAAGGAGGAGCTAAGGGAAGTATTGCGATTGATCAGCTGATGATTAGATTCCTTGGCTTATATTAGCGCTCTGGTCTCTCTAATCCTCACTCTACCACCGCCAACAAGGGGTGAGGTCCCACTTCTTCTTTCTCGCCATCTCTTCTCTGTTCCAATGCCTCTTCATATAGGTTAGCTCTACTGTGTTGGTGCTAGAGTCAAAAGTCATCGTTCCACCACACGGTACTTTGTTGCTACTTTGTTTGTATTCTGTAGGATGATGATGTTGTATTGTATCTGAAAATTAAAGTCTGACGAAGGCACTAAGTGCCGAAAGCTAGCCGAAATAAAGAATAAGATCACCGGAGAGCTTCAGTAAATCAAGAATAGTATATATTGGAAATGAGGCTCAGAGACAGAAGTATATTAAATTATATATATATATATATTTTTGACCGGACCTTGCCTTTAACCTCAGAACTCACCGACTGCAAACCCTCTTTCGAAGGAGATTCATTGGTGATGCTCAAAAGCGGTAGGAAATCATGCGCTCGGTGACACAGCTCTTAATTCTTCTATTACAGTTCTGATAATTTTTCACAGACACCGGAGAATAACTGCTTCTTAGAGCATGCGACAGTACATAAGAGGTTGTGGTGAGGTCCCTGGTAATACGAAAAAAAAAACAACAGAACCCCAACGAGGGACGAACAACAGTGTTAGCACGGGATCGAAGTTGTTTTGTTCACAAGGTTTCGTCGCAGTGCAGTTAGGTGGTTGTGAGTCCGAAGGCCCTTCCCAAATTCTAGCTTTATTCGAATGTTATGCTACTGTTGACTAATCCATGAAACTTCGAATCTTCTTGCAGTCTCCACGATCGGATTACAGCTGTTTGTCGTAGGTTTTTCTCAATTTCTTGCTCGCACATCTTCCCATTAACGCACCCACTACAGTCACTCAAGTGTCAGCTCGTTCGGTTTTTGGGACAGTGGCTTTGCCAAACCTCACAGGGAGAGGAATCCTTTGATTTTTCCCTCATAAATTTTTGAAGAAAGTTGATTTGGGTAGGAGTGAGGTTGACGATATCGCCCGCGTGCCAGCGTCAACGAAACCGTCAAACGTCTCAGCGTCGATGCAGCGATAGATGCATGATATTTCCGATTTCAATGCATCCTTTTGTTTGAGTTCAATGACGAACAAAAATACTATGATACAGTTCCATACGAAATTGAAGTAAGTTAAGTGCTTCTTTTTGTCACCATAATTATCCGCCCTGTATATCAACTGGAGAGCGGGGAAAACCCAAAAATTTCCAGGAACAATATGAAACATATGAGTTAGTATTAGTATTTATTAACAGACAGTGTCCGTGTAAGGCTAAACAGCGTAACACAACATACAACGTAACGTCAACATCCGAGCATTGTACAACGCAGCCCAAACATTACTTGAGATTTAAAACGCACAGTGAGGTAAAACACTGAGATTAGATAAGGAGATAGTAAGGGATAAAAAGATCATAAGGAACATAATTAATTCTTTCTAGGACTTCATGTACTCCTCCAAAGTTTTCTGAAATGTTACTAGTTTATTCGGAATGATTGACTTCTTGATAAGTACTTAGAAATCAGGCCCCGCTCTGTTGACTAGAAAGTGTTTCGTAATATCCTTCCTAGCCCTTTTCAGTATAAGCTTCCGGGAGCTTCCCCGTGTGATCGACTCTCTAGTGTTGAATAGCACCTCAGGTTTAAGATCAGTACATCAGTACAAGATTTTATAAATCATCAATAAATCAAATTTTCTAGGACGATTCGCTAATGACTGAAGCCCGAGGTTGAAGTTTCTAGTTCTACTACATGGAATTTGATCATAGCGAAACGCACCTGTTGTTCTGATGAAAAGTTTCCGCGTAAAACTGTTTTGCACTTTCTCAAGCAGCTATACTTCGGACCGAATAACGTATTCGAATAGAAAATTCGAATAAACATTCTCCGAATTTATTCGAGATTCGACTATTCGAAAAAAGTCCATTTTCGAATTTATTCAAAATTCGACTATTCGAAAAAATTCCATTTTCGAATTTATTCGAAATTCGACTGTTTGAAAAAGTCCATTTTCGAATTAATTTGAAATTCGAATCGATTTCGTCTCGAATAATCGAATAATTTCGAATAATGGAAGAGATCATATGTCCGCAATGCTCTTCTTTCGTACCCTTCACGCTTTGCGTAGTATCATATTATCGAGTAGTCCGCAATAAACGAACAACGACAAGCATTATTTTCGATTTTTTCAGGCTTCGTTTCTTTCCTAGGTACTCAGACTGAACACCGAATAGAAATGTGTGCAACATTCCAAAGATCTATCAATCAACGATTTTGTTCTTGCCAAACGTTCATGTCAATGTTGAAAAAGAACAGTTGAACATGTCTTCAAGGACATCATTACGCTAGAATCATCATGGTCCAAGCTCGTTCTCTGCTACCCTAACCACGAATCACTGCCCGAGTATGTCCTTAGGATCTCGTTTTCACGATTTTCTTTCACGATTAGAAGCTTCACCGTGAACGAAACAAAATAGCAACAACCTCACTTTATAAGGTTTCGTTTTCATATCATGTTTCACCTAGAACGAATAGAGCACTGGAGTATTCTTTAACACATTCGCGACAATGTGCTCAACCGGTTGACACGCACGATGCGACGTGTGGAAAAGCGTGCAAAACCGGTTGAGCACAAACGCGTGCTTAAGGGACCGTCCGTGTCCCACGTGGCACACCATGTCGAAAGCATAAGGTCGCGAATGTGTTGAGGGAGGTAATGGTTGAAGTCGGTCCTACTTGCTGAGCATCTATGGCAGTAAACTAAAGAACTCTTCGCTGCCATAAGTTAAAATTCTCAAGTCTTCGCAAGTTTAACCCATTCCGAAATGGTCAAATAGCTCAAATAAGCGGGTAAATTTGAAATCAAATTTCGAATTTATTCGAAAATTCGGAGTTTGAAAAACCGAATAAATTCGAAAATTAGAAAAAAGTGTAAAACCGAATAAATTCGGAATT
Organism: Ancylostoma duodenale; assembly: GCA_000816745.1. Taxonomy (NCBI): domain Eukaryota; kingdom Metazoa; phylum Nematoda; class Chromadorea; order Rhabditida; family Ancylostomatidae; genus Ancylostoma; species Ancylostoma duodenale. Next base: position 4,536 of record KN726269.1, read on the forward strand.
CGATTATTCGGAAAATTTAAAAATCGAGTAAATTCGAAGTTCGATTATTCAAAAAAAAATTCGAATATTCCGAAGTATACCAGTAGCATTATGGGCTTGCGCTTACGTGGATTGAAAACCACAGTACCGTACCCAGGAATAGGCCTGATGTATGTTTTAAAAGCAGTAAGAAGTGTGGCTGAGTCAGTTGATGAAAGAGCTCTAAACAAAGCATACATCTTTCTGGTAGCTGATGATGCAATCTTCTCACAGTGAGTATCGAAATTGAGATCCCTCCGTACCAGAAACCCAACGTATTTAATTTCATTAATACTATCAAGGATAGCTCCTTTCATGAAGTATCGAAACTACGGGTTTTTGGAACCTATGTACATAACCTTGCTTTTATCCTTAGAAATAGGTAACATCCATTCCTCAGACTGGAGGACTACATCGTTGAGAGCGTCCTGTAAGTGGACCCTATCTTCTTCCTTACAAACAGGATTATATGACTTAAAGTCATCCGCAAACGCGCAACAGCCGATTCCATGTGGAGATATGATATCAGGAAGTTAATACGAAAAGATGTTAAAAAGGATAGGTGAGAGGACCCCTGCCTGCGGAACACCGCTGCCCATCCTTCGTGGAGATGAGAAAGTTTTGGCCACACGGACCATGAATGATTGGTTCGTAAGGAAAGCTCTAATCCAGGAGACGACTCGTGGATGAATTCCAATTATGCTAAGTTTCCAGTTCAACTTTTCATGAGGTACTCTGTCAGAAGCCTTAGAGAAATCTAGTAAAGTCCTTACGCGCAATCGGCGGAAAATCTTCGAGCGCACACAGCATGCGGCGCGTGCGCGGCGCGGCCCTCTTGTGGCAGCGGTCTCGCGTCGTTCGTCAGATTTTTGGCCCTGGTGAGTGTTATTCTTCAATTAAAGAAAAAATGGAAAGAAAACACTCACCTGGGCCAAAAATCTGACGAAAGACGGCGGATCGCTGCTACCAGAGTGCCACGCCGCGCACGCGTCGCATGCTGGGCGCGCTTGAAAATTTTCTGCCGATTGCGCGTAAGGACTTTATATAACGTCCACACCAGTATCATTGTCGAGGCGAGATATCCAGTCATTCAATGCGTGCAACATCACCATAGCCGTGGATTTTCCCTTTTGGAAGCCACGCTGAGCTGTGGAAATTATTTTGTATTCCTCCAAATGTTTAACTATTTGCTTTTTGGTAATTTTCTCAAAAAGCCGGGCGAAAATTGAGGTGATACTGACCGGACGGTAGTTCACCGGTGAGTCAACGGTGGCTTTTTTGGAATAGGTGTGACAAATGAAAGCCGCCACCTATCCGGTACTTCGGCGTTCATGAAGCTTGGATTGAAAATATACCCGAGAGGTCCAGCGATAGCAGGGGCTACTGCCTTAATGAATCTAAGCGCAACTCTATCTGGTGTAAGAGCAGATGAATTTGGCCATCTAGCTATTAACTTTAGAATTTACTCTCTATAAACCCAACTGAGTCCTTCATCGTTGGAAAACTCTGGACTCCTTGTACACCTACATCACTAGAGGGGTTTCGGAAAGACGACTCAAATACATCAGCAAGTAACTCCGCTTTTCCCCATCCGTGCGAACGATGGTTCCATCATACCGCCTGAGTGCTTTTAGGCTGGGTTTCGGATTCAGTCTTGAGCTAAGCAGCATACAGAATTGCGCCTTCTTTCTGGAATTGATTACCCTTTTTTCAACGGAACTATTGAACTTCTTCAGCTTTCTTTTGAATATGACGCTTATTTTCTTGTGCAGGTTCCAGTCGCAAGATTTCCCACTATTTATTGCCTGGGTCTAAGCCTTCGACTTCCTTTGAAACAGTCTTTGAAGGTACTAGCGCCCCTTCGGGACGCTAGAAAGGGGGGTGGGGCAGCCACTTGGGGCACGTGCAAAAGCTTACCTGCGAAATCTCTAGAAAATTGGTAAAGAAGCAGAACCAATCTTTAAATGGGCCCAAAAATGAAGTCCTTCTCATGAGTTGAGTATGAGTTTGAGAAGTCCGTTCTCCACTGTATGGTGTATTCGTGAGTATTCCTCACTACCGGGTCAAAGCAGATGCGTTCTCCATCAGCGAAACTGTACCCTGCCGTTCCCCACACTATTGGACCAAAGCGAAATCGTATCCTAGTATTTTCCACACCACTGGGCCGTAGCGGGCTTTCTTCCATCGGTAGATCCGTATTCTGGCGTCATATTCACTGTCACCGTATCCTGGTACTCTCCACTTCAGTGATTCACAGAAGACCAATCCTATATTGACGGACCTGGTGTTATCCATACCACTAGGCCACTGCAGGCCCTTCCTCCACCTGAGCGCCCGCATTCTGGCGCCTTCCTCACAGTTAGGGCAAGGCGGACCCGTTCTCTAGAGGCGGGGTCGCACCCCGGCATTCTCAACACTATCGGACCAAACTAAACCCGTATCCTGACGTTTTTCACACCATTGGGCTACGACCGGTCCTTCCTCCATCGGTGGACCAGCGTTCTGGCGATTTTCTCACTGTAGGGCCGTGCGGGACCCTTTCTCCATCGGTGGACCCATATCCTGACGTCCCCCATCATTGGGCCACGGCGGGCCCTTTCTCCATCAGTGGACCAACATTCTTGTGTTTTCCTCACTATAAGGCCAACCTGGACCTTTACTCCATCGGTGGACCCGTATCCTGGTGTTCCCCACACCACTGGGCCACGGCGGGCCCCTTCTCCATCGGTGGACACATATCCTGACGTTTTCCTCACTGTTGGGCCACGGCGTGTCCTTCCTCCATTGATGAACCCATATCCTAGCGTTCTCCACGTTATCGAAGCAGAGCGAACCGATCCTATAATGGTGGACCTGTATGCTGGTGTGCTCCACACTATTGGGCCACAATGGGCTCTTCAGTCAAGTCAACGGCCAACCTTTATTCTGGTGTTTTTCCTCACAATTAGGCCAAACCAGTCCAGGTCTCCTCGGCGAAGCCGTATCCTGGCATTTTCACCACTTTTGAGCCACATCACACCTGTTTCTATCGGAGCACGCGTACCCTTTGTAAATCTTGAGAGTAATGGTAAAGGCTTGAGAGTTATTAAGAAATTTTGGCTAAGTATTTGTTGATTGGTTGGTTTTACAATGTCATGCCTTGATCTTACTCTGTGTGTTAGTGCAAAAGTCGCTGCGAGAATCCAGTAGCGAATGCGGCAATAGCATCCGCCAAATGAGGCGACCGCGTAGGTCTAGCTTTCACTCAGTTTTCGAGACGCACCATTGCTCTCGTAGAGCAAAGCATCTCTTCAGCAAAGGTGCCTGATGCATCGCAACAGTGGAAGAGGGGATTTCCAGCTGCGTATATTGTGCAGCCTAAAAGCTTGTAAACACTCCCTCACTCCTATGCTGCGAGACCGCCAGCGAAGATGATGAAATCACTACCCCGTGCATGCGGGAGAGCCAGCAGTGACGTAATAGCGGGTCCCAAAACGAAAGTGTCTGAGTCCCTAGAAATCGGCCATTCCGCCCTACAGTCTGCGCGTCAAGATCACGGTGTCTATGAGTGCCGGTGCGTATCTCTAGCCGCTCTAGCCCCCTTACAGCGCGTTGTTTAATAGATCTGGGCAATACATTTTTATTCATTGGGGCTAGATCCGAAGGAACATATAGGTCATCGAGTGGTGCAGAATGGCAAGGAATAATTCGTATTTTCCATTTACGGTAGGCACCGAATTAAGAGACCCGTACCAATCAATGTTTACTAAGTGGCTAAGAATCTTGCCCCAGTCGGCCTTTTTATAGTTGTGTCTCAAAACTAAGTTCCCATCAGAAGTATTCTTCCGATTGAGCTCAAAGCTTACGCTCCCATGGTCACTAGAACCTATTGTTGCTTGTACCTTAAAGGCAGCAGGAGCCAAAATCCTCGATTGCGAGCTGAGGTGCGGGTGGTGAAGTACAGACTCAGCACATCACAAATGTGAAACGAACACAGACAATTATGGCTTACCTGCAGAGAAAATGGAACATTCGTCGCGAACACGCCTGGCCGTGTTCGCGTGCGGACGAGTTTTCCCCGGCCCCAAAAGCCATTGCGGCGCATGGTTTTGGCGCAAAGGGACTACTGAATGCGTTGAATTCACAGGAGCACTCAGCACGTGCGCCAAACCAGGCGCCGCACTGGTGACTCCCACTTCTTTTATATCCTTGCCTACGGCGTCCTTCCATCGTTTTTTCGGTGCGCCTCTGGGACGTTTGCCGGTAACTTCCATTTCCAGAGCCTGCCGGGTAGGGTGTTGCTGAGATCTCCTCATGACATGACCAAACCATCGCAACCGCTGTGCACGCATATTTAGCTGTATGGGCGCCGTCTGCATCATTGTTCTGATATCTTCGTTATGCACCTTATCACATCGCGTAAGTCCACACGTCCATCTAAGCATTCGCATCTCAGCCGTGTTCAACATTCGTTCGTGGGTCTTCGACAGGGGCCAACACTCACCGCCGTACATCATTGCCGGCCTCACAACAGTGCGGTAGATCTCCCCTTTCAACACCCTCGAGCACCTTCGATCGCAGAGGATTCCGGTTGATTCCCTCAATTTCAACCATGCGCAGGCAATCCGTCCTCTAACTGCCGCGTCGACCGTTCTGTTAGTACTTAAGACGCTACCCAAATACTGGAATTCCTTGGCCTGTGTAAAAGCAATACCGTTTGCGTCTGAAACGACGTCCTCTTCCTGTGTAGTGCTCATAACCTCGGTTTTCTTCAAATTCAACCTCAGACCCGCGTCCGCAAGTGCTGATTGCCACTTCTGGATCTTGAGCTGAAGTTCTGCTCTCGAATCTGCGATTAGAGCAACATCGTCCGCATAGAGCAGTGTGTATGGTGGACCTTCCAGGAGATGCTTCACCACTGTGTCAAGTGTCATAATAAAGAGGAATGGGCTCAATGCCGATCCTTGGTGCACCCCCACTATTATATCGAACTTTGATGTTGTTCCATGTGAACTGCGCACCCTTGCCGTCGATCCATCATACATGACTTGGACTTCCCTAACCATGTACTCCAGGATGCCTCGTTCCCTCATCACCTCCCAAAGCACTGCACGCGGCAACCTGTCATATGCTTTCTCCAGGTCCAGAAATGCGATATGGCATGGTTTGTTCTTTTCGCGGTACTTTTCCATCACTTGACGGGCGATAAAGATGGCGTCGACTGTCGATCGTTCTGGAACGAATCAAAATTGATCCGGTGCAATTTCCACCATGTCTCTCAGTCTCACATCCAGAAGACGTTCGTAGATCTTCATTAGATCTTCATCGTATGTGCGATGAGCTTGATACCTCTATAGTTCGCACAGTCCATCACATTACCTTTCCTTTTGAAGATCGGCACTATGATGCTGTTCCTCCACGCTTCTGGAATTTTCGCTGACCTAATGATGTTATTGAAAAACTTGGTCAGCCATCGAAGGCCTGGTTCGCCGAGTGACCTCCACGCTTCCACTGGGATGCCGTCTGGACCTGAGGCTTTGCCAACCTTCATTTTCTTCATGGCCTTTCTCACCTCCTCAATTGTCCAAGGCTGCGTCGGTCCCGCTACTGGTTCCGCGGGGATCTTTTCTTTTCTTGGGAACTCCTTGTTCAGGAGCTGCGCAAAATAGGCTCTCCAACGGTCCTTGAATGCCACAGGATCTCTTAAGACTTCCCCATCTTCGCTCTTAACAGCTCTGACCTCAGTCACATCTAGGGATGCTCTGTGACGGGCTTTCGCTAGACGGAACACGTACTTTTCAGCCTGCGAGCTCTCTAGCTTATCGTAGAGGTCGTCCATAGCAGCGTTTCTTGCACGAGCTACCGCAGCCTTCGCCTCCTTCTTTCTTAATTTGTACTCTATCAGTGCCGAGAGCGATTTGGTCTTCTGCCAGGCTTTGTAAGCATCCTTCTTAGCCTTAACAATCTTCTGCAGATCTTCACTCCAGAACCATGTTGCCTTATCTCCTCTTCTTCCACCTCTAGTTTCTCCTAATGTATCCCTTGCGCACATCAGGATAGTACTTGCTGCGCTGGCCCACACAGAGTCTATGGGACCGCAGGGATCTGGCAAACCGACAGCTAAAAGCTTCTCACGCAATGTCTTCTGCGCTCCATCTCCCAACTTCCACCACCGGATGCGTGGCTCTACTCTAGCTCTAGTTTGCTTAGGCAAGGTCATGCATACATCTGCTAGCAATGGTCGATGCTGTCCTGCAATTTCTTCTCCCGGGATAGCCTTCACATTCTTGATCGTATTCAGAGAATGCCTTCTCACAAGGATGTGGTCGATTTCACTTTGCCGACCTCCATTATGCAATATGTGACCTTCTGGGACTCCCTCTTTATGAAGAAAGTGCTGGCAATTGCA